>MQRK01217779.1:104321-116777 GCA_001938485.1 Girardia tigrina
TATTGCTCCCATTATCCAACCGACTATGCTCTTTGATCCGTTTGCAGAGATGACGAGATGTCTCTCCAATGTATGTGGCGTTACACCCATTACATGTATATTTATAAACAAGATCGGATAATAAATATACATGTAATGGCTGTAACGCCACATACATTGGAGAGACATCTCGTCATCTCTTTCGACACAATAAAATCGTATTCAATCTTCCCCTTCCACCAGCGATAACTTTATTTATACCACCATATCCTAAGGTAGATCCGGTTTAAGAAGAACGGCTGATGAATACACCGTCCAGTCCATTATTTACATTTACTGATTAGCAAACTCTAAAGACCCACAACTCAAACAGGCAATCATAAACGATCTAATGGAATTTAACAACTTAAATGATCTTTCCTCTATCTCCCAAGACCTTAATAGCGATTCCCCCAAACCGTATGATAAGGACACCTGTCAACGGTCCTAATTCACAGAAGCTAAATGTACGCTAAAACGAGATCTCGGAATAACAATTAACCTTGATTGGATCCCAGACTATCGGAGAATTAATATCTCTCTTGACCGGCAAAATGAAAATGCAATTTCTTTAATTCTTTTCAAATATATCAACCAAGCCCACAAACTTCTCTTAGTTCAAGACAAACGACTCATTAACATCTTCCCTCAAACCTTCGCCAATTAGAATCTCAATAAAATCATTTTGAATGGTTGGATAACTTTTCACGCGTAGTACTTCATCCAAAAAGGAAGACTTGATTTATTATTATTAATTTCCAATCTCACCTCTTTAACCTAAACCCTATCCATATGTACCGTCGATGCTACCTTCTTACTAAATCTCCAACGCACATCTTAAATGGTTGCACCCTTTCATTACCTTTTAGAAGAATAAAGCATAACAAAATCGTAAATGATCTTGAAAAATTCCTCATCCAATATTTCGGTACTAGTCCGGTAAAGAAAGAAAAAGCCCACATTTTATCAAACTCATCAAACAAATGACCAGACATAACTTTCTTCTTCAAAGATAACATAGTATGGATAATCAAAGTAAAATCTCTATTCAATGCTGACAAAACAATTCTCAGTGAAATATGAAGAAGCTAATTCCTACTATTTTGATGACAAAGCCGGTATGGAAAATCGAATTCTCAAATCGGTAATCATCTTCTCTTTTATTGTAGTTTCGCTTGGTCGTTGGCAAAATTGTAATTACAACTTACTTAGCAAAATTGGTTGGCAACTCGATGATATCATACAATACTTAAGAAGACTGACCAAACGCAATATCGAACTTTGGGCAAAATATTATTGCAATTCCATGCTTTACATCACAGAAGAAGAAATTAACCACGCTGGAACTGCCTACCATCAAAGCCGTCAAATGGTTTTAGCTATATTGCATAGTTCCTCATCTTGGATGAATGAGGATTAACTTTAATCCGGTTTTTAGACTTCTTCTTTTACCTTCAGGTAGAGGTCGAGGATGTTCATATGATTTAGTTCAACCTAATCGGCGGAATTAAATTTAATTAAATTAGATGCAGAGTTGATTCTGATATCTTTATTGTCAGAAATGGTGCTTCTTCATACTTATTTTGCAGAATCAAGCACGGTTTCTTGATTCTAAAACAAGACTTCAGTAAATAAAATATTCATGCGCTATTTATCATGCGTTTAAAATCCTCAATTCCATAATATCTTAATCATTAACGAACTTATCTCCGGATCCGATTCCAGTTTGACAAAAAAATAAAAGAAGAAAAAGTACGGAACGATTTTTCTCATTGACTAAATATATACAGCTCTGGTTATTATCTAGACAATTGACTTAAGCTAACTAAAGTATTATTCTTTCATATATTTATTTATATATAATTTTATAGAGGTTCACCCTATTCTAAGAGTTGAGTTAGCTTTTTTTATACATTGGTGTATATTTTTAAACTTATCTTTAATTTATTTCAGTGAATAATTATACAACGTTAAATTGTGTACAAATGAATTTTTAATTATTTTACATGAAGAAAAAAATCGTTTTTACTCTTAAAAATTGTAACATTTCTTCCACTAGAAAAAAATCTTTTCTTTTTTTTATAAAAACATGAATGCTTGTGGTCGTGTGTATTCAACATAGCACTAGAAACTAATTCCCATAAGAAATTTTATATATTTTCACCGGGTAAATTAAAACAAATAATTTATTTAGTCAAATTATAGTGTACAAATCAATATTTTTTGCCAAATAAATCTCAAAAGCTAGTCAGTGTTTGTTGTATAAATACTAAAAAATATAATTATATTTTTTCTGAAAAACTTAACGCCATTTTTCAAAACATTTTGTTATTAATTTCGGCGGATTACCCGCCATCTTCAGACTAAATTAACAATAGTTTTTGCATCTTATATATGAAAATGGTGGTTATGCAATCAATTATATCATAAAGGCTCTACTTGAAAATGTTTAACAGAGAATTGGAGTGTGAAGCTTGAAAAGTAATTTTTGGATCCATGGATCTTATTAATAAGGCCTCACACGTTGCTCTCTCCCAGTAATTTTTAAATCGATTACAAAATTTGAAAAATTTTTGTTAAACATTTTCAAATAGAGCCTTAATGACAAATTGATTACATAATCATCGTCTTCATATATATTAAGAACACCAATTTGACTTTTTATGTTTATTAACATAACAAGGTTAATTATCCTTAAGACAATCTTTGTCAAAGCTTTCGTATGATTGCATTCTAACTAATTGATTAATGACTTAAATCTTATTATCTGAGTAAATGAAGAATCAAAATAAATTGTTAAAATATTTATTCAAAACTTTATTGGATAAAATTTAAATAATTATTAATTATTTAAAAAATAATAATTCAATTTATTTATTTAAAAATTGTAAATAAAGTTAATTATTTTATTTAAAATTTCACAATTTTTTTAAAATTAAAAATAAATTTTAACATTACATATTTTCAGATAATAAGAATTAAAATATTAATCATTCATCTGGGTAGGAGAGACACAATCCCAAATCAACACAAAACATTTAAACACAAAACATCAAGCATTAAAAATATTCCTTACAATATATAAGCTGCAAAAACTAATGTTATTTTAGTCTGAAGATGATGGGTAATCCGCCGAAATTAATAACAATAAATTTTGAAAAATGGCGTTCAGTTTTTTTTAAATCAAGAATATAAATTGCCATCCTTTTTACATTCCTTAGTATATATTTTTTCTCTATTCTTTCTAAAAAAGAAATAACCAATTTTTGATCTATAAATATTTTACAGATTCTGATAGTTTTTCGGTGCCCATCAGACGAAAAATAGTGACCAATGTAAGTTTGATTTTCGCTATGTTTAAATCTTATTATTACTTTTATGGTAGGTTTTAAACATGGGATTATTATTTCAAAAAAAATTATTTATTTATTTAAGTCATTCTAGCAATATCGATTGTTAATATTCCTAGTGTTAAAAATATGTACAATATTTTTTTGACTTTTGTTGGTTACACCTCAAGTAGTTTTTTTAGTTATATCATTAACAATTTTAATATATGGAATATTTTATGAAATATCATATGAAAGTTTCTATTATAATAAATATAGCACAAGTAAAAATGAATTTCAAAAATAATGGCAGATATTTAATTTTATAATCGAAAACTCAATTCACGTTTCCTTATATCTTTTATCTTTACTGTCTAATCGGGAATTTACGTGGCGTTTGCTTACTATAGCTTCTACTTTCCATAGCCAAATATTTTCCCATTGGATTAAGGCTTGTAAATTGTCTAAAAACTGTTTCACTATGATCTGGTCAGAGAGCATACTAGTTGACAATTTCTAAGGAATCCAGTGACGATATATCTAATTCAATTTTTTATCAACAATATTCTTGAGTGAGAGTAAGGATGTTGATGCAAGGTAATAAGCTGCTAAGGGTAACTCTTTGAGAAGTCTACGATGAATACCCACATTTAGTATGTCTGATTGCAATTTGGCAACAATATTGGTAAAGGAAACAGTTGGATTCTACAATTCCAAACAATAAATGCGGAGTCTGTCTGATAAGAAGTCACTCGTTCTCTCCACGCAGTACTTACTGTTAGCAAAGGAATCTCATAAATGACAAGAGAGCGTTGCCCACAGGTTTGGGTCAACTTTACAAAGTGGGCAATAGTTGTTTTGGTCATATCACATGATGCAAAGTATGTATTTGTACTACTTTACCCGATGAAACACTTATTTTGACTCTTATATAAACCATTGAGATATTATGAGTAGTGGTATTCTGAGAAATGGTTGCATCGTATGGCGTAATTTAAAATCTTTTGTCGTCAACCTACCTTTATTGCTTTATTCTTTCACAGTGTGAGAGGTGTTTGTAACATCAATTACAGAAATCATTTTTTACTCAATTTTTTAAAATGGAATATTATATGCTGTTTTTAATTTTTAAAAAAAACTATTATAATAAAAAATTAAAATTAAAAAAATTATTATTAATAAAAAAATTATTATTATTAAAAAAAAATTATAATATTTTAACTTTTTTTGATATTTTTGAAAATACCTTATATTTAATGTTCAATTTTTTATATTTTAAATATTTAATTTTTTTAATCATATTTTTAATTTAATTTCCAATTTGAAAAATAAAATTTAAAAATATTAATAAATTTTTTAAAAGAATTCAAATTTTGATTAAAATTATTAATTTTAAAACTACTTTAATTTCGATCAGCGAACTAAGAATTAACTAACTCCTCATACACTGAAAATCATTCATTATGGTAAATGAATGATCAGTATGGTACATTTGATTGTTTTAGTAGCATTTGTAATTCTATGTATACAAAAAGCATAACGATGATAAAATTATGCCGAACAAAATGACACCAAATTTATTATTGTATTTTTTGAACTTTTAGCTGTTATTTAAAATATTATAAAATCATGCGATGAACATCACATGTTTTTGAATCATATAGTAGAAACTTTTCAATGCGACTTGTAATTATCAATGTTCCTGGTACTGTAATTGATGCACTAAATTTTTCGCGGTTATCGCAAATTTCATGAATTTCGGCATCTACCGCGAATTTCCGCGTTTTCGTTTCTCAGATTAGTCTGATTTTTAGATTGACGGTTTGTAGACTATAATTTATAATCAAAATTTTTGGTCAAAATTTATAGTCATTTTTGATAATATTAGTGACCAATTGGAATATTAAAAAATCTGAAAAGATTAATCATTAATTATGAATTTTAGATTATAATTTATAGATTTGTTGCTGTTGTTTGTGACGATACGATAGAAGCTGAAGATCGTTACGTGTTTAACGTGCTTGCTGTCCCTTGTCTAAAAGAAAATGACCATGTCATATATCCGAATATAGATGAATGTGCTGTTTAATTTCTGTTATGAAACCATTTGTATATTTCTTTAGTTTACCTCTGTAACTTGTTTCTAAACAGCCCTAAGATGTGGATCCATCAGAATTTTTTTAATCTTTTATGAAGCAGTAGTCTACCTACACATACTCAAATCAATACACATATTAAGTTAAGGTCGTTGCTATTTTTGGCAAATATTCTGTGGGCGCTAATATGACATCGCTATTTTGTCGGGTTATTGGTGGGTCGCGGTGCTCGTTATTTATTATTTTATCTTGATTCCGTATTTCAACATTGGCTTATCAAATTATTCGAAATTAAATTTAACCTTGTCAAGAGTGGGTATTTACCCCAAAGTCCTTTTTGACGTTTGTTAGTCTCATTCTGGAAATCAAATATCTTTGTGTACTTATTTGGTTAAGTTTTCGAGTACGTAAGCATTAGAATAAGTGTGGTAGCTAACAATAGCTAGATTAATAAATCTTACTTGTATATTGTAAAAAACTAAGACTTATAAAACTTTGTTTCTCTATGAAATCAATATTTCTGCTTTCACAATAGAAGATTTGAAAACTTTAAAATTTCACTTTATCTGTATGACTTTTCTGTTTTTTGTTAGTTTTATTTTTAAAATCTTGTTTTCCTAAATAATAAAACGTTTTAAACATTTATCGGTGGTTATAATAATAGGCTTCTCTTAATTATAATAAGTTATAATTATTTAATTTTCTTAAAATTATATCACAATTATGTTATTATAACAGATTAATATGTTTGGTAAGATAAATTATGACAACTGTAATGTTGAATTTCCTTTTGTATTTGAAGTGTTTCCTAAAGTCCTTTAAGAACTTATTTTCTTATGTTATTCTAAATTGTTTTTTTAAGAAAGCATCGCTGAACTATCAGGTGAATTCAAGCAGCTTAAACCGACCAATCTCGTCTCCGAGTACAAAGTTACCAGCACCAACAGGTGACGATGACAACATGGGACAAAGAAACTCATACGGCAGCTCTCTTACAACTCCAAGACATTTTCATGTTCCACCAGGTTTTGTTTCTAGTTATTTAATAAGGCAATAATGATTGTTATGATTATATAAAATTGTAAAACAGATGTAAATAAATAATTGTTAAAAATAAAAATAAGTAAAATTATATAAATATCTAATTAAAATTAAAATTAATAATAAATATAAATAATTTAAAGCAAAATATTAGGTTGCCCTGAAAGTTCTCTTACACTTTCGAAATTTTCCACTTTTATTTATTATTTTTCCAAACTGGAAACGAAATTTTTCAACTAGAGATGCTTAAAAAGAGATTTTTGATTCAGAACTATAAGGAACTGTTGGCTATATGACCATGTGAAGATGAGACAAGCGATTTGAATTTAGTCATGTCGTAAGGATGAGCATCGGTGCTTCGGACGCGAAAAAAATCATCAAGTACTCGAGATTTGATACCCGAACTAAAGATTTGTAAATCAACATCCTCTTAGACGATAAGCCATTCAATGATCCGCACGAACTCACTGAGATATAAGCCACAAAAAGAGTTAAAATATACCGTAAACTACTCAAAATGCCTATAAAAATTGATTCTAGAAATGCATTGTGACTATTGACGAGAAATGGTTTTATATAGTCAATCAAAATGAAGGCAAACAATAAGTTCCATGAGGTCAAGCAAAGCCCGATCGATCTGCCAAGAAGGTTTTATGTTTGGTTGAACTTTAAAGACGTTTTTCACTATAAATTTGTTAGAAATGGTCATGTAATGGGATCCCTGACAATTCGACATACTTTTTAATTCGACACAAAAGAAATGAGATATTTTCATTATAACTAGACATTTTTTTGAAATTCGACATTTTCAATAACTAGATTTTTATTTTGACTTTAGATTTTAATATATATGTGTATATATATATATATATCGAAGATAATAAACATAAACACAAACTAGTAAATGAAAAAATTTAATTCTTTATATCCATTCTTTATGCAGACAGAACTCTACTTTGCAAACAAAGTTTTTAAAATTGAAAAAATTTTAATTAAAAAACACAATAAAAATTAATATAACTACTTATAACTTATAAATAGATATCGTGCAATTAATATTGTTCGGAAACTCCGAACTTTCCGTTTTTCCCCATTTTGGGATCTTAAAAAGTTTTTTTCGATTAAATTTTTACATAATCACTTATTGTCATCGAGAATGAGTAAATCTGCTAAGTTTGAAGAAGATTGATTGAGCAGAAGGCCTTCATAAATGGGTTTCTAAATCCATGGATATATATATATATATTGTGGAATCAAACTGGCAAAAAAGGAAGATCTTTACCATCTTGGTTACGCAATAATCAAAAAATAAAATACATCTATATATAAAAAAATGTATTAATCAACAAAACGGAACGCGTAAAAAGAAAGTATTCAATCACTAACACAGGAAAATGTTTATATACAATAAATATGTTACTTCACGTGGAGGCTACTTATAATGTGTCTTTCTCAGATTAGAAGAATAATTATTCTCGAAAATATTGTGTGCAAAGAATTGTCAATTGCGGATTCTGTATTATTTGGAAAATTTGATGTAATAATGGTATTCAGGTTATTGTAATCGGTTAGATAAAAAAGTTAATATCCGGATATAAAGTATTTAACCAAAAATGATTATGATAAATCTGAGATTTTTGGATTTGGTTTTACACTGTATTTTACTGTTGATGACTAGAATGAAATTGACTTAAGAAATCTGATAAGAAATTTCAATTTTAAATTCTCCATACATTTTACAATGGACGATAGGTGTTTAGTGTTTTCACGATTTTTCGCTCGTGTGAAGGTGATAGTTGAGCATTCAAATCAACTCAAGGAAAAAATTTTTTTATATTTTTATTACTTTTTGTTTAATTTATAAAAACTTTAATTAAAAAAATATTTTCAAATTAATGAGGTTTGACTGCTTGTTGTTCGTTGAATTTTGAGATAACAATAGCTGGAAATGATTTGGTTGTTAAATAAAGAGTTTGTTCTGATTTAATAAATTAATCCAATTTACATTAAACGAATATAAATTCGTCATTTTTTTTCTTTATTAATCCATATTATAATTATTGTTTATTATTCTTTGTCTATCCAACGAATCATTATTTTTACTGTTTCAAATTTTTCACCTCCAAATTGCGAACGATTATTATCACAAAAATAATTCTCACCACTATAAAACCAAACACATGACAATAGAAATAAAACCAAAAAAATGTCCCCATCAAATCACACACTGCAAAAAAACAAAAAACGCATGCACACCAACACCAGCAAAACATATATACATACACACATACAAACATCACATTGATGTCGAAATAAAAAGTGGTCATGACAATATATATAGAAAGTATGCTAATCAAAAGAATGGAAAAATAACAGTTTAAAGTCAAATAACTTTTTAAAATAATTGAAAGCATTATTCTTTATAAATTTCTTGGACAGTTTTAAAAATTGTTAAGAGACTTCTTTAATAAATCACGATTTGAAATCTTTGTTTTATTTTCCTTTCTCATTATTTTAGTAGCAAAGATAAATATTAATTATTGATCTAATAAAATTATTCCAATTAACTATTTTTAGCAACTTGTACTTGGTTGTCTTATTTTATTTTATTTTATTTTCGTAAAAAGATATGGAAAGGAAGTTATTTTTTGTAAATATAAATAGATAAGTACGAAGTTAATAGCGAGATAATTACAGATTTATGTATTTGGTTTATACAATTAATTAATTAAATTAATAATTGAAAATATACTAGCAATACAATCTGGAATGAATTGAGTTTATGTTGTATTCAACAGTTTACTCAGAAATCGAAGTCATGATTAATAAGTCATATATTACACATAATATTACACATAAATCTAATTTTTAGTATTTATCCTTTTAAACAAATTTTATTAATGGTATTTTCGTTTCTTTTTTAAAATTAATTTTCATTTCGCTAAATTCAGTTATTTAGTTAATCTTTTTTCTTTTAAAATTTTATAAAACTATTTATAAGTTAATTACTCTCAATTATTTTAGTTGAATTTTTAAATGAGTTTATATATTGTAAAACCAGTTAAAACAAAAATAAAAAATATTTTATATACTATATTTTTTATATATTATAAAAAAAATCAATAAATCATTAAAAATAATTAACTTAAAATTATACGGTTTCCAATTGCGTATAATTTTCTATTTCTCATTCTATTCACCGTTTATCTGAATTTCCCATCCAAGTTATTACTCCATACTCCTTAACCTTCCAACAACATTATCAAGAGCAATAAAATTAGAAGTTTCAACAATACAAAAAGAAATAGAAAAATACAAAACCAACTGACCAAATCAAGATCAAAGGAAGTAAATTTATTTGTGGACATTTACCAGTCGATCTGAAAGACAGATATCCGGAATAATTTATTTTCCCCTACAACTGTCTAAAAGTATCGAATCGTTTGTACAGTTCGTACAGTTCTATAATACAATAAAAACGGCTGCATATTTAACCGTTTTATAAAAAATGGGATTATGACATTAATCAAATCAACAAGGTTGCAACCTTATTATATTACCAGAAACAAAAAACATAAAGAATAAACATATTCTGTAAAATATTTTAATGTGATTAATGAATTACCTTTCTTAAACATTTAAAATAGCAATGAATCATTTTATTTTAATTACACTAAAATGTTTAAATAGTAAAATGAAATGTTTAAAATGCAATAAAAAATTTTATTGCAGCATTTAAATTTTTCGTTAGTGTGATCATCACACTGTGATGACTAACCTACATGACTCCTCATCTCTGAAAACTGTTAAATATTGGAGTAGAGAGTTTAAGGATGGTCGCACATCTGTTTTTGATCCAGAAAAACCAGGTCGGTCTCAAAAAATTTTTGACACGGATGATGAATAATCGGAGAAGATTGTCCAAGAAGAGCGTCGAAATATCCTGAAAATATTGTCAACAAAGCTCAAAATCAGTATGGGTACAGCACAAGCCAAATTGAAATATATGGGTATCAGAAAACAGTTCTTCAAATTCGTACATAACTTCTTGAATCAGAAAAGGATGCGAAACCCCATGGAGTGTAGTCAGAACAATTTTTGCCTGTCAGACCAGCATTATGAATTACGGAGGATAAAACCTCACTCAGTATGTTTTTACCTGAAGCAAAGCGTGAGTCAGCAGAAGGGAAACTGTATGGAGAAAAGCCATCGTTGAAGATACAAACGCGGACAAGTCATGGACGAGTGATGATGCTTTCAATTTTCTCTGATCATGAAGATGTTATTCTCATGGATTTCGTGGATAAAGACATCACTATCAACGCAGTCTATCACAGTTAACTTGACGCAACCGCCAGAAAGAATAGACTGAAGGAGAAGAACGAGCCACTATGGTTTCCCACGACAAACCTCCAGAGCTCACATCGGGCATTTCTCGGGTCCCAATTGAGGGTGCTCTATTATTCAGTTACAGCCCAGACTTGACACTGAGCGATTTTTACCTCCTCCGATACCTAGAAAATCATTAGAAAGGTATCCAGTTTGGATCCAAAGACGATTTGCTTGTTGCCCTGAAGGATTTCTTCTCCACACGCCCTCCAGAATGTTTACAAAAAGGCGTTTTTAAGTTGATTGGTGGAATCGTGTGAAGCGAAATGTAAATTATATTGTTAAACGAGACCTACATACATTAAGCTTGTTGTGTTATAAAAATGACCTGTTTAGAATTCGTTTTCTTTTTCAGGGCCGCGTATATATATGCGCACCGCGTATAAGGTACACACAACATATCCATTAATTTATAATAAAAAATATGGATGTTTCGAAAGTTTTTATATTACGATTGTTCGAATACAATTTACTAAAATGTAATTTAAAATTATTAAATAATTTTAACAAAAATTATATAGAAAGTGTTTTAAAATTTTCTTATGCAATAAATTGTTTTATCTGATTTTCTCGAAAACGATTTCTTTTTGATGAAAGTTGAGACAACGAAAAAGGAAATTTATAATCGAATCGAATTATTTTGAAACGAAATTTAGTTATTACCGAAATATTGTTTGAGCGCCTCCATGAAACATATTACTCAAAATAAACATAAATTCAAAAATTATTTTTTTCATCCCTTAGCTCACTTAAGTGACAAAATATATTAGAACTGTCTTATTTCAGGTATCTTAAGTGTCTAATTTGCTTGAGACCAGAAATAATTCATAAAGCTGAGTTGATCAAAATGTCAAAGGTAAACACTCAAGAGGTTCGTTTGAATTTCAAAAGTTAAATTTACACCAGAATTGTAAATTTTTCGTGTTTTATATTTAATTTTTTTACGTAAAATTAACTAGAAAATTTTTTATATGTTTAAAATTGATTTTTCATCACATATTTTTTTATGGATTTTTAACATTTGATTTTTTAAAACAAGTTTTGTTATTTTTTTTCGAGACAAATTTATTTCTAATTTGTTATTTTTTCGAGACAAATTTATTTCTAATTTGTTATTTTTTCGAGACAAATTTAATTTCTAATGACATTTGGGAAATATTTGACAGCACAATGGGCTTCACAGACAGAGAGGAATTATTAGTAGTTATAAAACATATATTATTGATCGGTTTACAATTAATAATTCTATTTTTATAATTTTTGATTATTCATAAAATTGTATATGCAAATTTTACTTTATTTTAATTTTTTTCTGATAGTTTGCAAACAAATTAGATTAACACAATATTATTTATTTTTAAAGCAAAGTAATATTGTTTGTTTTACTTTATTTTTTCCGATTAACCCTACAATGCGCAATTTTTTTAATTATCATAAAAAAATATGCCAGTCATACAAACTGAACTGTCATTTTTGTTGACAAAATATATTGCGTCTATGACTTTATGGGCAGTTATCATTCCATAGACAATGTTTTTGGTTCACAGTATGTAAACACTCAAAGAATATCACGTGATTAAAAG
>MQRK01217780.1:0-20848 GCA_001938485.1 Girardia tigrina
TATCAAATTAATAATTAAACAATTACATTCCGTAAAATATTGTTATAGATATGTTAAAATAATATTTTCAGAAATTTAATGTAAAAATTAATTTATGTAATAAATAAAATAAATTTTACGGTAGGTTTATTAAAAGATTTATGCAAAGATTTATTATAAAGTAAAAAAGTTAATTTCAAATTTGATGAAAATATTTAATTGAAATAAAATCAAAATTAATATAAAGTTTAATATTTTATTTGCGAAATGAAAATAAACTAAACTATTTTTTGTAACTCTTATTTTACACGATTAAATTGAAGTAAATTAAAAATGTAATTATATTTTATTTTTGGAAAACGTAATTATTAATGGAAATATAATTTTATTTTTTATGTAAAAAAGGGGTAATTTAAAAGTTGTTAAAATAAACGAAATTGCGATTTTAAATTCTGTTTTCAAAATATTATTAAATCCAAATTAATTTTTAAAACTATTATGAAAACGAAATGAGAAATGCTATTGTATAGAATTGGGAAATTTAATTGAGAAACAGGTAAATTTAAAGGTACAATAAAATTGAAATTTAATAAAAGACGCAACAAAATTTTTGTGACAAAATTTTAATTCACTTTATAATTTTTTATTAAAAAAAATATAGAATTTTAATTCTTAAAAAATACAATAACCATATTTATATTTATATCAATTCTTATTTATAATGGTCTGTGTAAAAAAAAGTGCAAAAGTTCCTCTGAAATATTTGTTTAAAAAAACTCAAATTGTGGTAGAAATAAAGTTTTGTGTTAATGACAACGTCTTTTGATCAAGAACCCAATACATTTAATTTTTGTTAAAATTTTAAAGTAAAAAAAATATAAATTATTTAACGAAATTGACAATTTTAACTAAATCCTCATAGTTCTTTCCAGCAACTCACAGTTAGTTGTAGAATATACCCTTGAATAAACGCAAGTTTTTTAATTATTAAATAACTTTTTCCAGTTTCTTAAAATTCATGTGATTGTTGGTATTAAATTTTTATAACAAATACAATATAAATATTTAAAACTTTTATGTTTTTTTACTTTTAAAATTATTTTTTAATCACTTTTAGTCTTACATGAAACATGAACCTCAACAGAACGTAAACAAGTGAATGTAATGATTTTAATCTTCATATCGACATAAATGCCAAAATATGCGACTTTTGTTGACTACGTACGTTATAACGTATCTAGATGAAAATATTTAAATATGCATAATGATAATTACTGACAGCTGACATATCAAATTACTATTATTCATTTTACCTGACGTAACCAGAAAACCTTTTTAAATCATTAAAAATATTGTACCTTTTATAACTTAAAAAGGACAAAAAGTTATTTGAAAATTGTTAAGAGTACTGACACAATTATTAAATTTTCATTAATTTTGAAAATGTCAATTCTGTTCGAATGATCAGCTATCGCAAATACAATAAAGCACCAATTTTCCAATTGGACGAGAGAATCACAATTCCAATTTCAACACACTCAAATCAGCACACAACATTCATACACAATTTAAAATATTCTTCATCAAAATAATAAATCTTACCCTACAAAACAAAAGTCAGGTAAAATCGTCAAAAAACTAATCATCATCACTAAAATTGTATTATAGCAAAGAGAAGGATAATAATTCTACCGCATCTCAACAAAGGACTCCATCCTAGAATGGAATCTGTAGAATCTACAGCTGCACCGGCTGCACCTAATATTCTTATTGCCCTTGTACTTTCCCCATCGACTGCATAATGCATAGCGGAGAGTCTTGACTTATCAGTGTTGTTGACATTTGCACCGTATTCTATTAGCAAATCTATTGCTTCCCGTTCTCCTTTATGACAAACAAGCATTAAAGCAGACTTCCCGGATTCAGTTTTTGCCTCAATATCCGCTCCACATTTCAATAGCAGTTTCATTATACTGAAATAAGAAGTAAATTAGAGAACTACTTAAACGAATTTTCTTATTAACACTCTCACATACACCAAACAAATCACAGTCAAACGAGATACCTACTCAATTAATCGTTTTTGAGAAGCTACCATCAAAGGAGTAAATCCCAATCCATCTTGTGCTTCTATATTTGCTTTACTACATAACTTATGCATTAATTAACACAAAAAAAATAAATAACCTATTTTCGAGAACTAACTCCAACTCTCTGATATTGTTATTCCTGACAGCTTTATGAATATGCTCTCCGGTCATTGGTTTTTCTGAATTAAAGTTATAAATATACTAATTTTATCTAATTGAAATAATAATAAGAGAAATACAAGTCAACTGTAGACCTTTAGGAGACGTGGATTTATTTAACTAAATGGTTTCGTCTTTTCCTCAAATTGAAGATCAAAGTTAAACTGTTTTCCCATTAAAAGAAAAAAACACTGAGGAAGTATTTTTCGATTAAGTATAACATTTCATTAACTGTGATGCATTCTTGTAAATAAAATGTTATAAATCCTCCACATTTCTTTTTTTGTACTCCGATATCGCTTATTCTTCTTTACTCAACATTTACCATTATGTACGTAGCTCATCTGCTTTACTGATCACGGTAGGAAGGAAGTCATAGAATTCTGCTTCAGTTTCATTATATTAACACAACCTTTAGATACATAATCACCTAAAGCTACCATCTTAAAATCCTATCCAATAATGCCAAAAACTCGATATCATTGTCTTGCAGCTTGGTCAGAAGACCAACTTCCCTCTTTCTGATTGATCCCATTTATAGACCTTTATTTAATACTTCGCCACTATTGTACCAAATTTAAAAATATACTCAAATTTATTTATATTTACATTTATAAATATACTTATAACGGGTGCAACGTCACGTACATTGAAGATATATCTCATCATTTTAGCAAACGGATCAAAGAGCCTAACCGGTTGAATAATGGGATCAATATTGTTGAACTTTATTTTAAATTTTAAAAAGAAAATCAAATAATATGATTTTCAAATTCTGTATAATTTATTTTAAAATTATTTGGAGAGAGTGAATTGTGTGGTATTGTTGCTACGTGGTACGCTCAAGACGTACTGAGACTCTGAAAAAAACGAATGAAATAAGTTAAAGTCAAAATATATATTTCTGAATGTATATGGATTTTTTGTTTTAGGTACTTTAGCGTATATTTTAAAATGTATCGGGAAAGCATGCATTATTTCAGTATGATTCGTTTCCTGTTAGAAAGTCAAGACAAGAGAATATGTCAAACTAAGTTAGGATAGGGTTAGGGTTGCAGGAGCAATAGTTGCTGCATTTGGTGTGAGGGGTTTACACTGGCCGGAGTTGTATTTTCTCCATTTTAAAGTACAATACTTGACATTGGAGACAATAAAAATGCGTCTCAGATTCTTTGTTGTCGTCTCTAAGAGCTTTATAGTTTTGAGTATTTTTTCGTTTTCACTTGGTGAGGAACCCATGCGACCCACAACAATGGTGATGAGACGAACTGTCCATCAATTGTGGTGTTTTTGACCTTCTTTTTCAGCTTTTTATATTTCATCTAATTGTCTTTTCTTGCTTTTTTTAGAGTTTTAACAGTGTCGTACGGTGTTTTGATATCGATCAGTCAGAATTCTTTTGTACCACTATTGTATATTTGTAAGTCAGCTCTACTTTTCAAGTTAACCCTCGCACACTCACGGTCTTTAATTATATGTACGATTTGTTTTTCCGATGATATAACTTCTTTGACAATTTGCAACACCACATTGTGTTGGACAATAATCATTGGACTATTTCTTTTATAGAGACACAAGACATGTATCCGTGTCTCTGTATCCTTGCCGCACGCTCGGAATAGTGTTTCATTGCGTGGTTTTCTAAGTTTAAAATTAGTTGGGAGACTGTTTGTTCGTGCACAGTGAAGAAATCGCCATTCTTCATTTGTAATGTTTTCACTGTACATAACACCAACACTATCCTTGTTGTCTGCAATCGCAACTGCAGAGATTCCAGCCATCGTTTGTTTGCTCCTCTTTGTGAATTTTAGTTTTGCATACAAACGATGGAACTGGAGGGGGATTGAGTGGATGTGAGTTTTAGAAATCAACACTGAATCCGTACCGGTAATGATCTTTAAACAGATTCCCAGTTCGTTCAGGGCGAATCTCGCTCGCAACCATATAGAATCATGATATTTAATTGAGTTGCGAATCTTTGTCCCCCGTGATTTGTATCCATTCTCTTTGTCACCTTGCTCTAACAACTCTAGGTAATCAGAGAGTCTCCAGTCTCTATTTGTTT
This sequence comes from Girardia tigrina, assembly GCA_001938485.1. Classification (NCBI taxonomy): domain Eukaryota; kingdom Metazoa; phylum Platyhelminthes; order Tricladida; family Dugesiidae; genus Girardia; species Girardia tigrina. The sequence continues at coordinate 4,294 of MQRK01217780.1, forward strand.
TATTGTACTTATCTAGAGATTTTACTAAATTAATAAATGTTAAGTCCTGAGATTTCGAGTCAGAATACGTGAGATTTCGAAATGCTTGTATATTCGTCTCTCACTAACACAAGTCCAAGTACTCCAAAATCCTTATCTGAATACAAGTATTCGTTGAATGAGTTATGGACTGTACCAAATATTTGTTTCAATAGAGGTCGGAGTTCGACATCTAGGCCGCTCTTGATAAATTACCTTTTCTTAATGTGATGCGCGTAGTTTGTTAGTTCCTGATTCGGTATATTGTATTTTCTAAAGTAAAAGGCGAACCTGGAGTGTATAAATATTTTATACACCTCCAGTTTCCGTCACGAGAATAGCACAGACTTGTTGATTTTTTAGATCTATAACTGCGATTTAAACAAGTCTTCGAGAGTGTACTTGGATTTTCGTGTGCAGTCAACACCAAAGTAACGGTATCCTTCTTCATTTTTAACTATTGGAATGTTTGTCTATAAATATTTATGTTCTCAGATGAAGAAGGAACAGAAAGAAAATCACACTTACTGAGGTTGAACTTCATCGAAGTCCGAGAGACAATCTCCATTGCATTGTCGACCATTGTTTGCGAGCACTCATTTGTTTTTGAAATCAATGCAAGGTAGTCGGCGTATGCAAGACAAGTTCTGAGCCCCGCTTCCGTTTCTATACCGAATTGTTCATTTTTTTGAAGTTTTTTTAGTACCGGATTGATTCCTATACTGAACAACAGCATCAACAGTGGGCACCCCTGTCGCATCCCCGTTTAATTTCTATATTCTAAGTTGTGAAGGTATTGCATATGAAGATTGACGTACAATCTGAGTATAAATTACATAAAATGGAGCACGAAAATTCTTCAACTCCTTTACGACATAATATGTCCAATATGTTTTCAATTAGTATATCGCCAAATGCATCCTTCAAATCTAGGAATGCAATGTGGAGATTTGTGTTGTACTACAATAGGATACGCATAACATTTTTATGTTATGCACACCCGTCAAATGGAACGGTACCCTTTTGGAAAGGAGAGATGAGGTTGTTTGTTGCCAACCACTGCTCCATCTGACCGTATAAACATGAAGAGAATAGCTTTGCTAAACACTCCATCAACGCAATTCCTCTCCATGAACCGATTTCGTTATATTGACCAGTTTTGTCTGCTTTAGGGATTATCACTGTGAAAAATTTCTTCCATTCCTAATAATTAATTACTAGAATAATTACCGTAAGGATGATCTTATTAAACAAGAATGCAGTGAACTGGCAGCCCGGGTCGCAATGATCAATATCTGAATAACTTATGTTGGAAATTTCTGGGCTGGTTTTTTTGTTTCCTTGAGAACTGCAAACATCTGTTCTGAAGATATTTTCCTAAATTTAAAGGTTGGTCCTAAGTTAATATTAAGAGATCTGGACCAATCTGTTATTAGCGGATCTCAAGATTTCGATCCTGCATATTTAGTTAAATTTTCAATAGATAATTCACCATCAACGCTGGTATCATTATATATAAGTTCTAGAACTCTTTTGGTTTGATTTTTTAATAATCTCTTAAGTTTTTATCTTTCCCATTCCTAATTTTATTAAGCTTTTTTACCAGCGTGAAGGTTTTTCGTAGATTTTGTTCAAGTTTTTAGTATATATTCTGGGATTTTACGTTCCAATTCTTCAGAGCTCAAAAGTTTGCTTTCTTCGATTAGTTTCGTTATTTTGTCAAACCTTTGAGCTCTGTCTTCCTTTATTTTGATTTGTTTCTATTTCTACTTCTATTTTTATTTGTTTATTTGATTTTCTTAAATAATATAATTTTCTGTTATGTAAATCGAATTGTAATATTACTTTATGAAATAGTAAACAGTTTTCTATTAGGTTGTAATATTTGCTTTGCTAAATCAAATATAAAAAGCGCAAATGTCGTTCAATAGCGGCGAAAACAGCATCGGGCAGATAGAGCAATAACTGATTTATATGTACACATATTAAGGTAGCCAGGTCAAGTAATGAGAGTTCAAAAACATTTGCAGATCAAAACAAAAATAGATTTATTTCTCAATTTATCTCAAACAAATAGTAAAAAGTCACATTTGTTTTCTTTTACATCACTGATGGAACTATTTAAATCTACACTTTTATGGGCACTAAGAAAGTATAGTTCACGTTGACCTAATAAATTTTATAAGTTTGACTCAGTCCGAAATTAATTAATTTGTATTATTTTAAATTTTTTTTAAGTCCAGTTTTTATATATATTTAAATTATTTATTTTACACAAAAACAATGATCGATATTATAAGTGCGCATATATATATATATATATAATATCATACCAAAAACATTTTTGGTGTACAAGCTTTTATAATTGTCATATGTCTGCGGTTCTGTATCTATTTCACCCACTTACCACATTTTTTTGACTGAATTATCAAAGCCTACTAGGCGAAAACCTGCTTCCTATTTGCATTTAGATGTAGCAAATTTCAAAGCCTACTACTTAGGAAAACATGAGAACGACACTTTAATTACTTTTTGCGGTCAAACTAAAGGCGGTAGATGAGCAGTGACAGTGAAAAAGTGTATTGTCACTTCGAATACATCAGTTCTGAAAGTTTCATGCCGCTAGGTGAACGGGAAGTGGGTGAATTTTCGATCGCAAGATTTGATGCATCCAGACAAACAAACAAATGAAACGTAATAAAAGTTTGTAAAAACAAAGAAAATTAATAAAAGTTTGTAAAAACAAAAAAAATCAATAAATATATTAGTTACTAGAAATTATATCGACATAAATTCGATTGTCAATTTCACATGAGATATATTATATGGAAATCTCATGGAGCTCGAATCGATGTGTAAAATCGATTGGTGATTTGACGTCCCTAAGAGATCGAAGTCTTTATGAATAAAAAATGAATTCGGATTTGATAACAGATACAAAAGAGATGAAGTTTGGATGAGCGTTTAGTAAGTTTTCATTTAGGCTTTTTTTTGTATTTAAAGATCATTATTGGGTCCATTATCGACATGATAAAATGAGGTATATTTAATAATTCAGAAGGAAAGCATTGAATCCAAGTTTTAGTGGATTTATTTATTTGTCTTCCAATAAATTTCAGCGTTCTGTGGAGCAAGCTTATTAAAAAATATTTTGTTTTAACACTTTAAGTATTGTTTTTGAATTTGGTGACGACTTTTCTTACTTCAACATTTTACTTGTTATTTACCTTATGAGTACTTTAATTTCAAATCGGTAGTAGTGTGTGTACACGGGCGGTGTGTACAAAGGGCAGGGACGTAATCAGCGCAAGCTAGCGACTTGCGCTTACTAGGAATTTCTCGTTCAAGTGAGATAATTTCAATCCACTATTCTTGACACGACAGTGATTCAGCAGGTTACCCGGCCATTTCTAGCTAGGAATAAAACTCACTGGTACTGCCATTGTAGCGCGCGTGCGGCCCAGGACATCTAAGGGCATCACAGACGTATTATTGCTCCATTTCATTTAGCTAAATGCTATTTATTCCTCTAAGAAGTCAGTATTTGCGATTTAACACAAATGTACTATTTAGCAGGTGAGAGTCTCGTTCGTTAACGGAATTAACCAAAGAAATCGCTCCACCAACTAAGAACGGCCATGCACCACCACCCACCGAATCAAGAAAGAGCTATCAATCTGTCAATCCTCACAGTGCCCGGACCGGGTGAGATTTTTCGTGTTGCCGCGCGGATTAGTTAAACTAGATATACATTTTACGTTGCTGATTTTAATGTTAAAGCAGTTTAAAACCAATTTTGAAAAAAAGATATATTGTCAGTCTTTGTCCAAATGATATTCTTCACTCCTATCTTTTATTTTATCTATTTTTCTTGTATTTTCTATTATTATGCAAACTAATTGATAATATTATTTAAATAATTTATAAATATTTGTAATTTTAAAAATAATTAAATCGTTTTAATTTATGGACACACTATTAGATGATAGTAATAATCTAACATTAACTATAAGGCTATCCAAAATTACAAACGAAAAATAAAAGTAATAAAAGTTTTGTACAAATTCACTTATTCTTTTTATAAGGAGTTTATTAAGAACATCAACATGGCTTTTCAAACTTTTATTTTCATTACAATCAGAATTGTTTTTTGGACAACTCTCAGCAAAACTCTCGTCATTCGACATCGTTCTAAATTGATAATTTTTTATTAATGTTTGTTAATAAACAATTATTCGAACAAATATTTCATTATTTTCTGATTTTATTTTTAAAGTTCAATTTTGTAGTTTTAGTACTAATTTTTGTTTACATATTAATTTTATTTAAAAATTATTTTATGTAAAGAAAGAACATTTAATTAATTCAAAACTTAGTTAAACTATTTATTTTATTTAAATTTTAATATGAAGATTTTATATTTTTAATGTTTTTAAATATCTTATGTTGCAATTTAAAATGTAAATTATACTCGAATAATTATTTATCGTGAACATCTAAAATATCAATTTTCCATCTGGGTGGGAGAAACACATTTCCAAATACTAAACTCAACATACAAAATTCAACAAACCAATTTCAACATACCAAATTTAAAATATTCCTCACAGAGTTAGTTAAAATTTTCGATTCACTGAATAATTTAAAGTTTTGCAAAAAGTAAATAATTATGTAAGACGAAAACAGAGTTTAAAATCTAAAAAAATTAAAAGTTGATATATTCAGTAGAAATTTTTAAAATAAATAAAAGTTATTGCGTAAATTTATAATATCAAGCTACTACAAAAGTAATTTTAAGAAATTAAATAGTTTTTTTTACAAATTAATTTTAAAATTAGATGTTTATATAAATGGAAAAATTAATTTTATTGTGCTTAGCATATATTTTAAAAAACATAACAAACAATTAAATTAAATAAAAATTTCAAAAAATAGTATGGGTTTAATAATAAATATTTTTTAAGTTTTACAAATTCATTGCATTTTATTTAAATAGAATATAAAGTAATTTTATTGGTGATATAATTTTATAAACGCATTTTAAAAATAATAATAAAAGTTTGAATTAATATAAAAAGTTCAAAAATATTTTATCGAATATAATAAATTATTTTTTAAGTTAAAAATGTCTTTTACTAATTAATTAGATTTTATTAGAAATGGAATAAATGAATTTTATGTGTTATATATTTTATTTTAAAAAGTTATAAAAAGCTTGCTTAAATAAAATTTTAAAAAAAGTTAAATTTATAAAATTAAAGTAGAATAAGATTTATTGGACAAAACAAAAATTTTAATTAACGAATATTTTGTTTGAACATCTCTAGTAGTAATATTAATAAAAATTTTGGTGTTGAGTTATGAGCTTTGAAACTATTAATAATAAAGGTGGCATAAATGTTATTTAAACTTTTGAAATTTTCTTTCTAAAGTCTTAAAATTCTTATCAACTAAGGATTTGTAATAAGTGTCTTTTTATGGATTCATATATCTTTCAAAGGTTCATTCGTTGAAAGAATCCTTAATTTCCTGTTAACGTTAAGTACATAACCCTCTAAGCAAAATAGTAACTTATTTTTTAAATTAATTGACTCAATTTATATTTGTGAGCAGTCATTAATACAAAAGAATTTTCAAGTTTTCAAATTAGTATGGTTTTGCTTTATGAATACAACTAGGGTGAACCCTTTTCGCAAGGTCTGGCGAATTTTTTCTGTTAACTAAATCCATTATTATTAATATTTAAATATTATTTAAACATTTTAAAATCAATGTATGCCGGGGCATTATGGAATTGCATCCGGGATTGCAACCGATTTTCCTCCGAATCCGTATCAAAATTCATATGCTTCGGGGTAGATCCGAAATAATAACTTAAATGTAGGGGGATTACGAAAATTATTTAGTAAAAATAATTAAATTTGTTTCCCTGAACACCAAGAACTTCACACAGACTGAATGACAGACATAAATCATAATTCTATTATAAAGATAAATAATGGTTTAAAATCCTGGACTCAGATTTCTTCAATTTTTTGGGATATGATAATGATATTTTTAAAAATATCTGAAATCGAAAACAAGCTAACCGTTTATATTTGTTGTTTAAACTTTTCATTCTATTAATGGATCAAACCAGCCCCGTACCGTGACATCTTTTGTAGGGGGGCAAGACTCTTAATAGGGGGTCAGTAATTCTCGTGTAATAAATGAACACTTTTTGAAAACACACAGTCTGAAAGTTTAATTTTCGAATGATCAAGGAAAACAAAATAGACCTTTTATCTGGACATTATTTTGCGGCATTATTGCCTATATGAAATGATTTTCGCACATTTTTCCGAAATAAAGACAAAAATCAATTACAGTAGCTGCATATTTTATTATATTTGCACGATGGACAATTGAACATAGAGAGTACAGTCATACAGATTTGCTATAACATAGGATGAGTGTAGTAGTATACAATTGAAATAATACCGCAATTACATACGTAAGTAAGAAATTGTATGAATGAGATATTAATGTGACTCAAAATAGCTGCAGTCGACGATTTTTCATTTCATTAAACCGTTGAAGAAAGTCTTCAGATTTGATGTTATTATTGATGTCACTTTCAAACGAGATCAATACAAGGTTTGCTTTACCAGAATGGGTCATAGATGTACGAAAGGGAGTTAGAACACGAGATAAAGTACTAAAACTCGCCTCACATGTGGTAGTTGAAGCACCGAGTGTGAGTACCGAAGCTGCAAGACGATACACAGATGGAAATGTCTCCACGGTAAGAGTACAGTTCTTGAACTAACTGATGAATGTTTTTCACAGTTCTAGTCCTTTTCAATATGAATATCTTAGCAGTTTCAAACTCATGTTGGGTTTTGCTTAGGTTCACGCCATACAAATTCGCTAATGTCTTTTGCTCTTCAATATTTAAAAAGTTTTGGTGATTAGTCTTTAAACATGCAAGAGACTTGTAAAGGTTTCTGTTACTGATACTGAAACGCTTTGTTAATTCCAGGAGGTTCTGTCGACGACTTCAAAATACATCTGGCGATATGCACATCTGATAGACAAATCCTGGTGTTCTGGCTGTCCCATGGATACCAACAAAACGAAATTCTCCAATTGTGAGTTCATCTTAGTTCGTCTTCTTTTCAGTCTCGGTTCCATATCAATAGGACCTTCAAATTTCTCAAAAAGAACTTGGAATTCCTCTTCATTAGTGAGGTTGCGAATGCGCTCTATGACGGCATCCATAACATCACATGCAGATGAAAGATTCATTGCTTGACCCTGCAAGCTATTGTTGGCTGGTTCGAGGATGGTCAGCAACGAGAGAACTATATGTGTAATGAACCGAAACTCCACTTCATTGACTCAGTGCAAGAGTCCAGTAGCTTCCAATTCAATATCAATGGAAAAGGGAGAATCTCTATTAGAGCAGAGCTCAAGCAAATCCACAACTGTATCATAATTTTTTGTTATTGATTGCGTAGTATGCAGGTGTCCTGTCCAACAATGTTCCATGAACCGCTTCAATTTATCGCCTTGATATATGCCGCAACATTAGACTTTGAGAAAAATGTATTAAAGTTTCTGCATATGTCGAAGAAGTACTGCAGTTTTTTGCACTCAGAAATAGCACATACAGGAACCAAATGCAATTTGTGGTTCAAGCAATGAACATACGGAATTTCTTTTTGTAGACGCTCCTGAAGTTGAGTTTAGTATTTGGAAATGTGTTTCCCACCCAGATGGAAAATTGATATTTTGGATGTTCACGATGAATAATTATTCGAGTATAATTTACATTTTAAAGTACAGCATAAGATATTTAAAAACATTAAAAATATCAAATCGTTTCAAATTGTAATATTAAAAATTTAAATAAAGTAAATAGTTTTAACTAAGTTTTAAATAAAATAAATGCTCTTTCTTTACAAACAAACCATTTTTTAAATAAAATTAATATGTAGATAAAATTATTAATAAAGTTACAAAATTTGAACTTTAAAAATAAAATCTGAAAATAATGAAAAATTTGTTCGAATAATTGTTTATTAACAAACATTAACTAAAAGATATCAATTTAGAACGATGTCGAATTGCGAAAGCTTTGCTGAGAGTTGTCCAAAAGACAATTCTAATTGTAATGAAAATAAAAGTTCGAAAACCCATGTTGGTGTTCTTAATAATTATTATTATTTTTTGTTGTGATTAAAATTTGCAAATTTGTTATATTTTTTTACAATGTTGTTACATTTTAATTCTTTTTTTCCTGATACATTTGTATTATGTTAAAAAGCTTTTAAATTTCTATTAAATTAAATTTCTATTAATTTCAAACAAAGTTCGATAAAACTTCGTTATATCGAAGAATATTTCCATACAGATTAATGACCGGCCAACCATCTATTAAAAATAATTCGTAACAAGCTCAAGTTTCACAATGTTAATTGTAATTTGTGTCGAAATAAAAATTTCTCGGAATGACGGATTTTCCTTATCGCCCGAGTGATGAGCCCTCCACATCTAACAATTATTATTATTATTATAAAAATCTAAAAAACAATAACATTCTTAAAATGTCATTATGTAAATCGTTCTTTAAAATTAATTATATTACAATCACGTACACTTTTGTGAATATGGGACACTATGGAAGTGCAAGTCGCCAGTAATGTCAACGCAGTCAATGATTTAAACAATAAATCTTTAAAATAGGACAATTTTTAGTGCTTATTTTACATCGTTAAACAAGACACATTGTGCTTCCTTATTCTGTCATTTACTTCCTAGAAATACTTCAATGTCGCGATTGTCTATCAAGAGAGGCCCCAAAAAAGTAAAGAAAAACGTTCTTACCGAGACTGACAAGGACGATCGGGTCAGAGAACACGGTCCAGTCGTCCTTGATCTTGAATCTCAGCCGGAAAGCGTATTTGGTCGCGTCCTGCAGATTGACCGTCGTGAAATTGGTCGCGTATCCTCTGCGTCAATAAACAAATGATCAACGACAGCTACAAAACTCGATATCTCTCAACATATAAATCTTTTTCCATCCTTCGTTCGATTTGTCGGTAATCATTGATAATTCCGACAGTATTTTCGTGTTTGGATTGGCGATTGTAAATTGATCGTGACACTCTTTCCAATGGAGAGTCGCTGAATAGTGAGAGAATTCGGAAATGATCGGTTGAGCCGGTTTTGAACTATCTGAAATAGAGATTGCATGATGAAACACAATCGATTCAATCATTAAAACAAACGTTTTTTATCCATTTTCAAAAAATCAACTGAGTCAATTGCGACAGTTTTATCAATATTGATTCACTTAAACAAAAATATCTTTTCGTGTATTTGTTTTTTAATTTGAATTGAATAGAAAATTTTTAATAATGAATTGATAATTTTTATACTTGCCAAAGTTTGCTTTAAAAGCAGTGGTAAATTCGTTTTAGAAGTGTCATTCGAGAACTTTTACAATCAGTTAATGCGTTTTATGTCGATATTTTATCGTCATTATTTAACGAAACAAATATTGAAAAAAAACTATTTTTAACCATAATTGTGAGGAATATTTTAAATTGCATGAATGTGTGAATGTATGGATGCTGTATGTTGATTTGACAATGTTGAAATCAGAATGGTGATTCTCCCACTCAGATGGAAATTGGTATTATTTGTATATTTACAGTGATTGACCATTCGCATATAATTAAAATAATAATTTGATAAGATTATATTTTTAAAATTAACATTTAAAATTAAGTTTAATATTTTTTAAATACAAAAATAAAGCATTTAATTATATTTAAATTAAATTCATTTTTAACAATTTTATAAAGTTTTTATTATTCTGAGTTTTTATTCAGAAATGGTTAAAATTTTAATTTTTAATTAAAGTTTTTCTAAAGTAAATATTTTAAAAAGAATTAGAATTTTTTTTCGAATAATTATGATTAAAAATAGATATTAAAAAGCAATTAGAGCGATGTCCAACAGTGAAAGATCTTGCGAAAGTTGCAATGATTCCAAATATGATAATAAAAGATGCTAATGAAAATTGTCTAACAATAATAATTCTTAAAATAATTTGTTTTTAACAATGATAATAAGCCTCCCCCGACTGGACGGATAACTGAGTATCGTAGAGACTATAGTACCACCATTTGTGTACAGCGTGGTGAGCCACAGACTCTGTATCGAGTAAAAAATATAAATAGACAATACAGAGCCTACTGACTTTCTCGCATGGTTTTTGATGCAAGAATGCGAGCTTTCAGTGCACGGGTACACTTCGGTTTCCCATTCAGAAAGGACTACCCATGATCCCTCGTACTGTGATTCTGCAGAGCTATGACAGTGTAAACATATTTCGTACAATGAGTAAAGAGACATAGAAATATCCCCACATCAGTTGTATTACTTACTTGAAAATCGAGAACCAACTTTGGAATCACTCCTGAGTCCGTTTCAGCAGTACCGTCGAGGGGCACTGACACATTGTGTATCGCGATTGAGTTTGAAGATTCTGCACATCCTTCATCTACGATATTTTGTTAAACATAATATGTAATCTATATCAGACCCATCCAAATTAGCAAGTCTTTAGAAAAGCCAAAATGTGTAATGAATCTTAGAATTATTTTTTAAAACACCTGATCAAGGGAACCATATCTGAACGACTGAAGGAGGTAATCGAGCAAAAGATAGAATATCAGAAAATGCTTCAGTCGCATATAAAATTATTCGTTTGTACATTCCATTCTTGCTTTAAAGAATTTGCTAGACAGAAGGAACTTACAAGATACATTAAGAATGTACATTTGACCACGTCGTCGACGACAAAGACAGGTGATAATTTATTCCTATGCCCCGTGGAGAACTGCCACAAAAGTTATAAAACTAATGGATAGTGTAAAACCTTTATTTGTTGTTAATCTCAAATAAATAAATATTTTAAGTAAAAGTTTTACAATAAATTAATAAATGACAAAATAAAATAACACAAATAACGGAAAAAACTGTATTAATAATAGTTAACAAAAATAACAAAAATAATAATAATCACACTTGCTAAAGTCAAAAAATAAAACTGATTGTTCGTCAAAAACTGCAGCGTCCAATGGTAAATAATTAATTTGAGTTTTTTAAATCCATCAATATTTTTTTTGATTTTTTTATCCATTATATAATAATTGTATTATATCCAATATATAAAACATCCTCCGACACTTCAGAATGTTCATCATCTGCGTGATCTTCTTTGATTTGTCTCTGACACTATCAAATACGAACACTACTCCTCCTCATGTTGAACCAAGAGTGGTATCACAACACCAAAACACAGAAATTCATAACACCATGAACAACACAAAACACTAAGTCTCACACACCAAAAAATAACAACCACGCATACATTAAAGAAAGAAAATTTTACAAAAATTCCACTCATTAGTGTAAAACAAAATATACAGATAGATCATAAATTGATCATCGAATCCAACGAACATCCAATTAGTATAAAGAGGAGAAACAGAAAGACGTACTGGACCTTTGAACTTGAACGTGGAACATGATAGCCAAATGTCTGTTAGTGTTACTGATGAGGATTGTCAAAGAGTAATCCGTAGTTTGGTGTTGAGTTTTCAGCTGGATAATTTAACAGAAAAGGAGTCATTGCCCATTTCCCAGTTGGACTAAGTGTGTTTATACAGCCAAAAGAATCACAGAAGAAAGGAACATGACTGGACATTTCTCAGAGGAAAGCCGCAGCATGCCCGAGCATTAAAAGTTCGCACTCTTGTATCTGAAGCCGTGTGAGAGGATCAGAAAACTTTGTTCTTGTCAAATGGTTTCTATCCGACACATAGTCTATAATTCATTACCCTGTGCTCCAATGCTGAGTATTATTTTAAATACACATTTATCCGTCACATTCGGGGAGGCTTATTAGAATTATTTTTGGAATTTATAACTGTGAGGAATATTTTAAATTGTTTGACTGTGTAAATATAGGGATGCTGTATGTTGATTTAAGTATGTTGAATTTAGAATGGTGATTCTCCGACCCAGATGGAAATTGGTATTTCTTTATTTAAATTTAAAGTGATTGACTATTCGTACATAATTAAAATAATCATTTTATAAGTTAATATTTTTAATTTAACAATTAAAATTAAGTTTAATATTTTTTAGTAAAATTTAAATTAAATGTATTTTTGATAATTGGATGACATTTTTATTATTTTGGGATTTATTCAGAAATGGTAAAATTTATTATTTTTAATTAATATTAATTAGTATATTTCAAAAATGACTTAGAAAAATTATTCGAATAATCATGATTAAAAATAGAAATAAGAAAACCAATTAGAATGATGACAAACGATGAACGACTTTCTGAGAGTCATAATGACTTTAAATGTGATTGTAGTAAAAATTCAAACGAGACTTGTCTAAATGTTCTTAATAATAAATATTTCAGAAGATTTATTAAGGGCTATGCAAATTTTGAATCAATTTTTTTAATTTTCATCATCATAGGTTGAAACTTTTAACATTAAAGTTTTGTATCTAATAGTTTTTATGAGAAATACGGATATATAAGATTTAATGAATTGCACGTGTTACAAAATAAATTAAAAAATGTAAAAATAGTAAATTGAATTACAGATTACCCAAATTTCTAATATATTTTTCCAACATATTCACTGCTCATTTAAACAAAGTTGAAACACAAAAGAAACAGAAAATTTTATTTTATTCAAAAGTTGTTTTATTTTGAAAAAATCACGTTTATAGATTTAAAATTGTTATTATTATTTTTATTAGAAATTTGTGTATTCTGTAATTCAATTTACTAATTTTGAATTTATTAATTTATTTTTGTAACACGTGCAATTCATTAAATCTTAGACATCTGTATTTCTCATAAAAACTATTAGATACAAAACTTTATTGTTAAAATAATTTTTAGTTTTGTTGTCGGAGAGGATCTCCAGAGCCATACACTGCTGGTGGCCGAGAGCTTTGACGGCTGGGACTCGGGAAGCATTTTTACGCGGTGAAAGCGCCAGGGATTGGCGACAGCGACCATGTTAATCGTGTTCAGGGACGATCAGGGACACACGGACGACTGAAAAGTTGGTCGATGGGACGAATGTGCGATGAAAAGGCAAGTAGGGGACACCCGCGGGCGATCGAGAAGAGGGTCATGGGAATTTGGGATTGCATCTAGTTGACGACAAAGTGCTCGATTCGTGGATGGCGTTAAATCTGATGATCGATTGTGGACGCATATCGAGCTAATAAGCGAGCCAAAAGATCCGCTGGTTGAGCGTTAGGTGGAAGCAGAGCTCTGCCCTGCAGAGAGAGGTTGAAGACCTGAAGAAGATGAAAAGTGAGTGTCTGCAGACTCAGGCTGTGAATCGGATGCGATGCAGAATTTAGTGCTGCTGGCCAAGGAAGCACATAAGAGCGCTGAAGGAGCAATTGTTGAACCGACTGGGCCACGGGGTGCGTCTCTGTGCAAAGGGAGCGCTCTGGTTTACTGTCGGTTTATTTATTTATTTATTTAATCTACGATATTATTGGATAATAATGGCAAAATGTTTAATTCACTCTATGAGCGGTAGTTTTGCGAATCAATATTGATAAGATATAATGACAACATATTAATACACATAAAAAATGGACAAAGTGAAGCTCTTTAAAATCTTACAATCTTTAATTGAAATTTTTTAAACATTTTGTCATTGTTATCCAATAATATCGTAAATTAAATAAATAAATCAAATTCTCCCTTTTAAAATAATTTTATAAAAAAGTAACATTAAAAAATGTAACTAACAACTATAATTACTGATGATGGAAAAATAATTTCCAAAATTATGCACAAAATTATTATATTTCCAAATGCACAATAAAAAATTTCTTAAATAATCTTCAGGAAAATTATTTTTTAATTTAATATTATTCTTTAATTTAATGCAAAAATAAAATAGGATTAATACTTCGAATCGGTGAATAATTGTGTCATCTAAACATAGGTTTCGATAGACCAGTTTTTATATTAATCTTAGGATCTAAAAATCTAATGTTTAGTGTTGCGCAGGCCACTCTCCCAAAATTTATTAAACTAAGCTCAAAGAATTTTAAAATTATTTATGTTTATGTTTGCATTTAATTGAAATATTACTTAATATTGCAGAACACAAAAAGATTTACTATTCGAAAGTAAATAGAAAGATAAATAATTTTAAAATTCTGTGTGTTCAGTTTATCAATTATAATTAATAAGTTTTTGAAGAGAGTGAAGCACTATAGAAGAAAACAAATTTTAATAAAAACACTTTTATATATTGTCCGAGGACAAAATTGATCGTAATGCTCTGGACTAAAGGCGTTCATCACTACTTCGTCATCTCCATAATTAGACTCCATTGCCCGGAATCGTGCTTACTCAAAGCCTTTGGATAGTATAACACGTTAGAGAAAATGCACATGCGTTTTAGATTTTTAAGTGCTGTTTTTGAAATCTTCAGTAAAACAAAGTAATTTCCAGAAACAGAAGCAGAAAATCGTGGACCAAGAAGTACAACAAAAGCAAAGACTGATACAAAGACTTCTTCATCTCAGCAACAAGATTTGAGAAAGTTAAACTAGTAAAAATGTTGAAGAAAAGAGGTCTTCGTCTTTGGCGAATCACCCAATAGTGTTGGAAAACCGCGTTGCGTTCCGCAGCGTTGAGAAATGAATTGATACCGAGAAGGGTGATCGACGGTTACATTGAAAAGCACGCATCTCTTATGAATTAAAATGGTACGAGATTGATGAAGCCCACTTTCCTCTTGTCGTGGAATTATCTTCGAACACCAAGACATACGATATGCAAAGTTAATTGTAGACTTGTAACTTCAATTGTTGTTATAAAAAAACCTCAGACAAAACGAAAAGCATTTAACAACCGAAGATGGATGTACCACTATCGTCAAAAAACCGGAAAACAAGACACCGTGGTTGTTACGCAAGCAACCCCGTTGACTTAGATGCGATTGTCCCTTTTTAGAGCTGTAATGCGGAAGATCCATGTTATTAATAATACTCAAAATGGGTTAGCGTTAATTTGTGATCATTCCAAGATATTGTTTACTTAATGAATATATTCTTCATTTATTATTTAACTGCTAAGTTCACTTTCTTCAAACAATAACATAAAGATGATTTACTCTATTTTTCGCATGAATCACCATCTAAGGTAGCTTCAAATAAGGTTTTCAGTGTACAAGAATAAACTTATTATGGTTTAGTTTATTTGAAGTATTTGTTGTTTCTATTTTATCTAATGAAAATATTATTAGTTAGAGATGACTGATGAACAATTGTATGGATCATTTGCTGATCCGCTGTGTGCTGATCATTCATTTGTGAAAACGCACTTACTGAATATAACAATAACAGCATCTTTTGTATTTGTTTTCATCAACACTTTTTTAATCAATGAGACTAAGAAGCTGCTTCTATGGAATGCTCGTTATAGCATCTATACCGATATTAGTGTTGATTGATATAGATTGGAAGGATATCGTGAAAGAATCCTCATGGTTTCCTGAATTTTGGAGACCGATCTTGAAGGTGAAAGAAGACAAGTCGAACCCTTTACTGAAGCATTGGATCTACAGAGGCGATTGTCAAATGTGGAGCACGGATTTATTGAAGAATTACAGTAACACATTGCAATTCGAAAATGGTTTACCAAAAGTTTTACATTACATATCGAACGATGAAGATATTCCGAAACATTATACTAACTTTTATAAAAAATGTGGGAAATTGAATAACGATATGGTCGTAGTTCTATGGACCGACGCAAGCTTTTACAAGGTCTTCGTTACTCTATTTGATAACCATATCATTGACAAATGGAAAAAGATATTTGAGAATATCGAGGAATCTGTTCGGTTGACAATGATGAAAACAATGATTTTATATGTCTTTGGGGGAGTGAGTTTTTCGTTGGATACCCTGTGTCAGAGACCGGTTAGGGAGGCGATAATGAGCGACAAATGTTTCGTGAGTGTCGGAAACACGATGAAGGCAAATATCGAATTCGATCGCAACAGCGATTTAGGAGAATCTGTATTCGGATGTACCGCCGGTCATCCGTTTCTTGAATCTTTGATCAAGAATCATTTGGATTTAAATGTCAATCGATTTTATTTCACAAATTATTTTTCAAAGTTCAGAATGAATGAGAGAATATTGAGAGTGAGCAAACTAAAGCAAGAAGTAACAGAACAAATGTTACCGGAAAATGAAATGAATAAAATATGCAAAGTCAAACCAGCGAGTTTGTTCAGAGAAGAAGCTTGTAAGTTACTGAAGAATTATAAACCTCCAAGGAATTCTTCAGCAATGATGGTTCATCAACCGACATACGGACTTTCCAATGTGCACATTTCTCCCGATGACATTTGCTTTGCCGGGATTAAAATTGGAATTATTATTATATAAATTATGTATACATATA
>MQRK01217781.1:21682-82002 GCA_001938485.1 Girardia tigrina
ATTTTTATTAAAGTCGATTTTATAATAACCGATAAAAAATACATACATTTCTGTAGGCAGATGCTATTGCCACAAAATTATTTTACTATACCCGATTTTTTATTGTATCCGACTTTACTATATCCGGAAGATACTGTATATATATAATAAAAATGACGGTATTTTTTCTATTAATCTTAAGTGTTTAAGAACCATTTAATTATTCAAAAATGAATTAATTAATACTATTTATTATTAAAAAGTGAATGCCATTTTTCAAAATTTATTTTTGTAATTAATTTCGGCGGATTACTCGCCATCTTCAGACTAAATTAACACTGGCTTTTTGCAGCTTATATATGAGAAAAGTGATTATGTAATCAATCGTGTAATAAAGGCTCTTTTTGAAAATGTTTAACAGTTTAAATGTTAAATGTTTAGTCAAGTTGAGTGTGAAGCTTGAATATTAATTTTTGGATCCATGGATCTTATTAATAAGGCCTCACACGTTACTCTCTCCCAGTAATTTTTA
This sequence comes from Girardia tigrina, assembly GCA_001938485.1. NCBI lineage: Eukaryota > Metazoa > Platyhelminthes > Tricladida > Dugesiidae > Girardia > Girardia tigrina. Next base: position 22,194 of record MQRK01217781.1, read on the forward strand.
AATCGATTCAAAAATTTTTAAAAAGTGTATTTTTTAATTTTTATTTTATTTTAAATCTTATTGTTATGTAACTTATTATTTTTATATTATTAAAAAAGTATTGCAGGGCGAAAAAAAGACTGTTATGTCAGTAGGGGAAAAAAGATAAGGCCCTGAGAATCAATTGATATTGCGATGAACCATGGACTGGGTCACATGTAATCGCATCATTTCACGTAGAGCTTACACGGGGATGATTACACCACAGACAGATATGACGAAGTTTTAGAACAGATACCTCACGAGGTAGGAACTGATTATACTTCAGATAGTGATGATGAAAGGGAAGAACCAGTAGCTCTAGAGATAGTTACAGAGTATATTAGTACTTATTACCGAATAGTACTTTATTAAAATATAATATTTATAATAAAATTTTCCATTTAGTTTAAAAATATACCTTAAAATATTATAAATTTCTTAAAATTTTTCTCTCACAGTTTTTTCAGCATGAATCTTCAATTCTTTACTTCAAAATCTGGAAATCCGATTGTTGTGTATACAGGTTATTCTTATCGCTTTGATTATGACTTAAAATCCCTAGATGGAAAATCCTGGTGCTGTGTTGCTTATGAACAATATAAATGTAAAGGAAGAATTCGTACTTCAAACAACAACGAGGCATATATTATTTTAGGTCGTCCTTCTGAGCATCATCATGCTCCTGAGCCAGGTAAAGTTGTCGGTAGGCACATTGCTCAGGTGGTTGCAACTCGTGCATCGCAGACAGTAGAGGCCCCGAGGCAAATTATTCAGAAATCTAGGACTGGGATTCCACTTGACGCTGCAATATTTCTTCCAAATTATCACTCTAGTCAACGTACAATTCAACGAAAAAGAAAACAAGAGAACGCTCCTTGGCCAATCCAAATCATCTTTCAGAAACTAATGTTCCTGAAAATTTGAGGTTTACAACTAGAAATGAATGCCAACCGGATAATGCTCTTCAGTACAACTGCAAACATAAATCTGATGGCTTCTTGTGAAAATTGGTTTATGGATAGGACATTCTCTGTCACTCCTCGATTATTTTACCAAGTTTATACTATACATGCTTTAAAATCAAACAAAGTATTCCCTCTTGTTTATGCATTGATGACCAATAAAACTCAATTAAATCACACTCGTATGTTTGAAGAGCTTTTAAGACAACAACCAAATTTAAATCCACAAACTATTATGATGGATTTTGAAAAAGGAGCAATGAACGCTGTTTCCACTGTATTTGGTAATGCTAATGTTAAAGACTGTTTTTTTCATCTGAACCAATCAATTTGGAAAAAAATAAAAGAAACATCAAATCTTCCGGATCTCTATTTAAACAATGATGAAATGAGAACCATTCTGAAATCACTGATGGCCTTAGCGTTTTCCCCTGAGGATGGTGTTATCACTACCTTTTTGGCACTACTTGATCTTTCTAATGATTATCTAGAACTCGATGATGTCTTTGCATATTTTGAGGATACATTTATTGGCCGTGCTCGTGGAGAACGAAGATTACGTCCTCGATATTCAATTCAGTGTTGGAATATATATGGCCGCGTTATTTCTCATCTACCACGCACAAACAATGCAATAGAAGGTTGGCATCGTGCGTTTCAAAATTCTATCGCTTGCAAACACCTAACTGTTTATAGTTTGATAAATCAATTTCGTACTGAACAAGATTTTGTTGAACTAATTTTGCAGCGCATTAGAGCAGGTGAAGAATTCCCACAATTCTCATCGCAATTTTATGCCAAAGTAAGTGAGAGGATTGAACGTGTCGTTAAGCAATACAATAATTTACGAATATTGGATATTAATTTAATTTAATATATAAGTTTAATGTTTTTGTATCTTTCTTCTATTTACACATCACATTTTTTTGGTGTGTTATTCATTTGTTCTAGAATGTTATTTGAATTTTTTAAATTAGGAATTTACTAATTTTTCGTATGTTGCTTGTTTATTTTTTATATTAAAAAGAATAATTAAATGTCATGTCCATCTGAAATTTTCTATCCATTTATGTTTTAAAATTAAAACATTTGTATGATTCATTGTTTTATCATTACATAATTAAAATTTTTTATTCATATTTTAGATGACATTGTTCACTTTTTGATAATTTTGTTGTAAATTTTTCGCTGTAAAGTCGTCCGCGATAAAGTCACCCGCGGTAAAGTCGTCGTGGTAAAGTCGCCGTACCCAATTTATTGACTCAAATCCGGTGCTTCAGTTGAGTACCTTGTTCACTTTTTGACAATTTTGTTGTAAATTTTCCGTTGTAAAGTCACAATAAACTTCTCGAAATTTACTTCGATTATCGAAATTTTGTCATTTTAATAAGTTTTATAGAGTTTTGAAAAATAGCTGTACAAACTCTAGCCACTTTTTTAAGATTCTTTTTCAAAAACTTTTTTTTAAATTCTAGAACATTTTTCCTGTAATAGAAAGTAGGATATAAAAGGATCATACATTTTAAAAATTCATCCGACAGCTGGTAAAAGAACTAATCAGTGCGTTTTACTGTATCCAATTATTTTCTGATATTCGACTGCCGCAGTTTCGCAAAATTATTTATGCATTTCAACGCGCACCCTTGTATTGGTAGAGATAAGAATGTTTTAATAACCATATTTTCTATTTCTATGGGCTAAAAGTCAGCAGCTGTTTGAATGAGATTATACATTTTGCACAGTGAACATTGCACAATCAACAGCATTAATGTTTTTGATTAATTCATGAAAAAATATTTTTTGTAACCACTTTTCGGTTTTCCTCCATATATTTTTCGTTTTTTCTGCAGAATATGCAATCATTTTATGTTTAAACTGTTTAGTCCTTTTCAAATTGTCTCTTAGGTCTTCCTCTTGGTCTCTCTGATAAGACTCTCCCTCAATCATAACCTTCGCTAGTACTTGGTTTGTTATCTGATGTCTACAGAAGTTCAACTTCCTTCTTTTGATGGTCTCTTCGATTTATTCCAGTCTTTAATTCAGCATTTCTGTTACTCTCTTCAAAACGAATTCATTTATCTTTTTATCTTTCAAAATGCTCTTCAGTATTTACCTGTATCACTTCATTTCTAACACTATATGTTTATCAATGCTCTTCTGATTTAGTATCCAACTCTAGTATTCATAGAGAAGTGTTGTCGAGGCAATAGCCTCAGTGATTTTCATTCTACTTTTAAGTTTGAATTCTTGGAGGTTAACAACTGGGCTAAGCCTAATCATTGCTTTTGATTCAATATCAATTATTATTCAGATTTCTTCTTCTGATCCTTAATTCTCAGTGATATGAAATCCTAGATATTTAAACTCTTAACTTGTTCTCGCTTCCCTATTCAATATCAATATCCAGTTTAAGTTTGTTGCTACGGCTTCTTGGTATCTTTTTTCATTGATAATTTCTATTCCAAATTTCTCGATAACTTTGTACATCTGTTTTTAAGTTCCTGAATCTCTGCCTTGTCTTTGTCAATTAAGTATATTTTTTTCATCAAATAATAACTACGCTTTCATCTGCAGTTTCTTCAACCATCAAATAATAACTACACTTTCCTCTGAGGCTTATTCAAACATAAACTAGGTCGTCTATTGCTTCTATAAAAACTTTCTCTAGGAAAAGTTGTATCATTGTTGGTGAAAAAATGCAGTTTTGTCATAGTCCTACTGATGATTTAAAACCAATTGCTAAATTACACGCTTGTCAATATTTTGATCTTTGTGACTTATTAAGGCTTTTAATAAGTTTTGTCCAATGTTTTGAATATTTACATTTTCCACCCGAAATAAAAATAAATAATTTTGCAGAAATTTCAGTTTATTTTTGCAAATGTAGGATAACTTTTACTTATCCTAAAATTAAAATTTTATTAATAATTAAATAATGTTACTTACTATAAAGAATATTTTTGTGAAATAAGTGAATTTAATCTAATTTAAATTAACAGATTTTAATGAAAACTAGTTAACCTTTTCAATATTGCGGGGATAAATAAGCTCATTGCATTTTTCAAAAACCATATTTTCTAAAAATCTGAAATTGTGTAAACATGTTCCTTTACTTATTTACAGCACATTTAGTTCAATTATACAGAAATATCTTCAATGTCCATAAGTCGTATTGAAACAGATTTATTTTAGAAATATTTTAAGGTCCTGACTTATTTTAATTTTTTTCTATGTTATAAAATGCTCAATCATCCTCTTTTTACAACTACATTAACTCTAATATTGACAAATTCTTTCATTCAGGTACATATTCTGAAGCTTTTTATTACAATGACAAATTTATCAGTCGTTAAATTAAAATAAAAAGTTCTAAAATTGGATAATTTTTTATCAAAAAAATGTTTATTTATCAAATATAAATTTTATAAAAATAAATAAAAATTAAGCCAAAAAGGAAAAAATATTTTCAATGTTTTCACAAATCAATGCAACTATATTAACATTATGCACAAAAAACGATCACGGAAAAGATAATTTGTTAACAAAATGAAACGATGATTTGCTTCTTCGAATAGTTTTCAAACGATTTTTTGATCTAGCTCTCACGCCGTGACCTTCCGGGGTCTTGTTTGTCAGTCCTGACCGTCGAGCTGGCTTAAATGTATAACCCAGCTGCCTTGTGTGATGATAATTATTCGAATCTGATTCATTTTCACTCTCCTCCAGTATGACATCTGGTGCAAATGTAGGCATGGACAAATTTCGAAGCTTTTTTGACTCATTGATTCTCTTTTTATTACAGAGTTTAGTGTAATACTTTATGTAAAATATTTGCATGTCGAAACAGCACTGATTTATTTGCTCTTGGGAAATCTATTTTAAATAACTGAATTAAATAAAAATAATAGTTTCTAAATAAAAATATTTTATCACAAAAAAATCCAAATTAATGAAATCTAATAATTACATGTATAAAAAGAGCTTTTTATATTACCACGTTTTTATAACAATCAATTTTTTCCACTATATTGTCCTTAAAATTTCAGTTTTCGATTTTAAAATATTTAATCACTCTATTCTCACTAAACAAACACAAAATACACAAATTTTTACGAAATATTTAAATAATTTACATATCAACTGTTTACATAAACTATTAAAATCCCTATACTTTCAACAACGCCATTTATCGATGTTCTTCTTCAATTTCTATATATTTAAATTGACCGGTATTAGTGTTAACTAGAATTGATAAAATAAAATGAATTAAAATTAATTTATATCGTAAGCTATAATCTGATTTGAGCTATTAATAATTATTAATTAACAACAACGGAGATTCAAATTTGATCAAAACAAAGATTCAAATCATTTTATTATACAAAATTTACCCATTTAAATTGTCTCCATACAAACTGTTTTTTGCCAAATGACAACTTAGACATGTCCGATCAACTTGAAATATTTTTTTCATATATCGTCTTCGGGTTATGATCTACTCTGAAAATTTCAGCCCGATAGCTAGTCGGGGATTTGGTCAAATTTGAGTTGAAAGATTTTTCCCGGACAGAATGACAAACCGACAACAAGTGAAGTTTATAAGAACGTGGAAATAAATAATATTTTATTAGACAGTGTTACAAAAATAATATAAAATCTTCTTTGTATGGTAAATTAGAGTCTGACAAATAAAGTATATATATATGGACATTTTAAAAAATAGAATCTGAAAAAAATGGAATTTTGAAGTTAAAGAGTTGATATAGCCATATGATTCTCGCAAAATCAATCTCTTAGTAATCTTCTGTTTTTCAATTGATTTATACATGGTGATATATAGACATTAGTCTCGCATCGAACATGGTTAATAGCTTCCTTTGGTGTAGCAGTTGATAAATCTACTTTAGTCAATTCCGATTTAATTACACTACTTGAAAGCTTGTCATTGGATTCATCATTACATGTGTCGATCATATTGCATCTCGTAATAACAAAAGAATTAATGATTTCCTTATAGCAAACATTTAAATTAAAACTGCATTCAAGCTTTATATATTTTTATTTCGCTGTATGACTTTGTTACTTATGCCCTTTAACGGCGATGATTTAGAAAACATGTTAAGCAACTCCTGGATAGAACTGAACATGTTCCCCATTGGAAATTCCAGTTCTAGTTGCTTTGCTCTTACACTCCTTATATTTAAAAAATCGAATTCTATTTTTTAAATAAATAATAAAAAAAATTCTATTTTTTAAATTGTTCCAATATATATATGATTGATATAAAAATAAATAATCTATTTATTACTTTAACTCTACATTTACCTAACTCATCAGTCACAGTATTTATCATTTTTGCATTATTTTATTCTTTGAGTGCTCCAGTTGATCGCGAAATCACCCATATAAAAATAGCTTGCACACATAAAAATGTTGCATAACTCTGATTTGAGTAATTCAGATTCCATTTAATATCTGAAAATCATGTCTAATCCAATTAATAAAATACAAATAAATCATTTTTGATTGTTTTTTATTTTTCTTTATTTTTTATAACTAAAATTGAGATTGTCTGGTAGTATGTTTTGCGAGAATATATTAATTAATAAATATTCTTGAGTGCGGAATTAATTTATACGTAGAATTATATTATAATTAGATTTATATATGGTATAACACTAGAAATTATTAATAATCTTTAAAATATTTATGCCCAACTTAGAAGTCAATTATTTATTGTCTTAGTTTACTTCAGAGAAATTTATAACGTTTTGAAATTATAAAGGGTTCGCTTAATAAGAGTTTTATTATATTGTTTTCGAAAATGAAGAGTAATTATATATTATTAATCGATAAAAATCTTAATTTATAATAAAAACCTTAATACAATCAATCAACTATTTTAAACTAAAGGATGAAATTCGGAAATATGACGAAGGATATTATAACTTGAATATTATAACAAATGTTTGTTCGCACTAAGGACTGAGTGCGAAAAATATTACTAACTTTAAAATCCTCTATCTCCAAAACCATATTTTTGATTAAAAAATTACCGACTGTTTTGAAAAATGTGTTTAATTCAAAATAATTTGAGTAAGCTAAGAAAGATTATTTTTTAATAAATTCTGCGAGCTTTTTCGGAATACCTGCCATTAGGCTTGCAATTGTAGTTTCTGTCACGGTTTTGGCTACATTATTCCACTTGTTCCGAAAATCTGCGATTGTCTGTGCCCTCTTGTTTGTCGATTGGGATTACCTATCTTTGCACCAAACGACGTTATTGCCTTCGTACCACTTCTTGGCTGCCTTACCATAGTAGCACGATGCCAAATCCGGCGAAAAGAAAGTAAGACCTCCGTGCTGTTTTTCAAACAACAGCCCACTTAATTAGTTTTTGTAATTTGTGAATTTATGTTGGAGTTATACAGATTTAAAGTTAGTAATATTTGTCGCACTTAGTTCTTAAATGCTTCCTCTATATGAATTGATCAAGAAATGATGAACTGCATCACCTGATAAGTCATATCTGATAGCCTTGAATTTTTGCTTTGCTCAACATTATTTAAGTATCTGTATCCCCACACATATACAATATATTTTTACAAAGGATTATAATAAAATAATACTGCTCCATTCCCGAAATAGGTGTCCGATTTGGATTTTTTCAAAAGTAAAGAAAATGTGGCTTTACTTTCAAAAGATGACTATTATTTTGAAAACACTTTTTATTTATAATGTTTTTTTACAGTTATTCAAAGTTTTTCTTAAAATATTAGCTTTCAATTAAAAAATAGGAATTTTCAAGACCTCATATGAAGATCTAGACTTGAAAATATTTTTTCTAAAAATGATCAAGAAAGACATCAATTAATTCTTTAACCACTTAATGCTCGGATTATTTTTACAAAAATAGTAATAAGTTAAAAAATAAAGTCAATTAAAAACAAAAACACGCCATTTATAAAATATATTTTTTACGACAATTAATTTCGACGGTATAACCGTCATCGTCAGGTCTCAAGAAAAAAATGATTTAAAAAATCATACTTAAAAATCTTTTTTTCTTGAGACCTGACGATGACGGTTATACCGTCGAAATTAATTATCGTAAAATTATGTTTTATAAATGGCGTGTTTTTGTTTTTAAACATAATTTGCCATTATTTTTTAATTTTCTGAATAAATAATATTTAATAATGTCTTCAAAATGAAACAACCCAAGATTAAAAAAGGCAAGTCGACATTATAGCTTTATGGATCGTATACATGTAAACAAGTCGAAATTCTGGAGCAACGTTCGTATTAAGGCTATTTGATAAGTACAAAGCGCACGAATGCTATTCGTTCAAAAGCATTAGATGGTTAATAAATAAAAAATAATTATTAATATCTTTATAGACTAAAATGAATTTTCTTAAATTTACTATTTATTTTAATGTACATTCAAATTAACATTCGAAAATTTTAAATAGCAAATTATAATTGATAATATTAAACATAGAAAGGGGTTACTGGACTAAATTCAACAAATGAACTTGAAATCCCCCTAACCCTAACCTAAACCTTTGTTGAAATTAATTCTGCATCCCCATAGAAAGACGCTTGAAAATCATTTTCTTAAACATACTTTAACTAAATGACTTTTTTAATATTAAATTACCGTTCACAATAATCAATAATATATATTAGTTCATATAATATATGTGTTCAATACTGCAAATATTTAAGGCATAACTTATTAATTAAGTACACATTGATCAAGTCTGATACTATCTAACTTTTTTCATAAATAAGTAGACTTATATTCAGATAAATTACATTTTACAGACCAAAAATTAATCACGTTATTCAATATTTTGAAAATTGAAAAAAAATAGTAAATATTGTGCTGTAAGAAATATCAAGAATTGACCAAATTTTTCAATACAAAAATAAATTTAAACAAAGTATCTGAAAAGTATAATGCATTGAATTAAAAATGTCATATAACAGTAACAAAAAACCAAAAGTTACCTTTAAATAGTTACGAAATTCAGTTATGCGAGTAGGAGAGAAAAACAATATAGGAATTGGAGGTAATACTGACAACTGTTTTTTTATATCTGGATAGAAATCGATATGTCGGGCAGCCCAACTGACAACACTGAGAGCTTGGCAAGCGATACTGTGTTTTGTGAGCTCACAACTTGTACACAAAATCATAGCCAAATTAATGACATGATGAAATCTTTGACTTGAATCAGGATTGTAATTTAAAATCAATTCGAGATAATTCCATATTGTTAAAGTAGACAAATCATTGTTAATTAAATTACACAAAGTATTTTTCATTCTATCCATATCATTTATATACGATTTACAGAAATTTGTCATTTGTAATAATAGGAATATTTCATCACGAGACATCGTCTAGAAACAAACGATAAATAGTCATCTTTCTATATAATGATTCATCGTAAGAATGGACTCACGTAGTTCATAATTTGCTTGACACTGACGACATATGCTGTATTCATGAGAAAAGAGAAAATTTTTAAATCAATTGTTTTTTCATCAATAGCTCGAAAAGTGTAATGAATGGCATCGAAAAAAACTTTTGGAGGATGATCGAATATAATTTGATTAGTAAATCGAAGATTGTTTAGATGTGTCGAAATTTGATCAACAGTTGCAAATTTTGTGACATTAAACTTATTCTAGGTTTCAATAAGAAAAAAAAGGAAATAAAAACAAAAAACCAAAGTACTTTCTCTAAGTTAATTCGGCTTGAAATATTGAACTTGTATTTTGATTCCAGAGATTGGAAAAAAATTAGAGCATTTATTTCATCATCTGATAATGGAGATGCTTTCTGAAATGAAATCAATGTTGTAAATTGCAATTGAATTGCTTGTAAATTATGATGAAATAATGCCTTAAAAATATATATCCGTCTATCTAAATAGAGTTACGTAACATAATTAAATAAATTCATTCTCATGCTTTCCATGTGAATATTTCATTTTTTGACACACTAAGCGCCAGTGTGCCTTAGAATTCGGTTATGCATATGATACATGCTGGACTGTTTATCATCACAATTTGAATTTTATCACAGTAAATTATCATATAAAGATTTTTGATTTTTAATAATCCTCGACATAATTTCTTTTTCTTTCCTTCAAATAATTTCATCCAATTTTAAACGAAAATATATAAAAACTGATTAAAAAAACAATTTTATTTAACTAAATTAAAATCAAAATTCGTTTCCAACTCAAAAATCAATATAAAAATGAAAGTCAAGTCAATATATTTATCAAGAAAATATGAATAAACAATAAAGTCAAAAATTATTTAAATTAGGAATTATAATTATTTATTATTAGACTAGTAAATTGATAAATTAAATCGAAATTATAAACTTACCATTAATATGAAAAAATTGACTATGAAATTAGAATTCGTATTATTTTAAATAATAATTGAATATTTAAACAAAATCAGAAGATTTATTAAAGATGCAGAAATAATTTTTCAATTTGTAATTTTAAATTTATAAATTTAAATTTATAAATTTAAATTTAGAAAGACAAAAAATTGAATTTAAATTATTATATTTAGTTAAAATTAAGAATGAAAAATTTTAAGTTAAACCATTGAAACCTAATAAAAAACTTTTTATCAAAACTTTTAAAGAATTTTCGTTTATTTGAAACGGAAAAAATATCATTCACTTAATCTTTATGCTGTATTTATATTTTATATCGTTTTTTCTTCAAAATCTAAATTTTTTATTTGTTTTAGAGTGTAAAAGAGATTATTTTAATTAACCTGAATAACCTAAAGCATGTTATTATCAGAAAATATTGTTACTATAACTCGACTTCTAACTTGTAGATAATAAGCATTTAAATAAGTTAACATTAAAGTGAGTACTTTCAAATTTTTTTAAATCAAACTGAATTTTACTCAAATATAAAAAATATATTAATGTATAAGATAAATTTATATTTTATAATAATCACATATACAAAGGTATTTTATCTAGTAAGAATGACTTAATGTTAGTTTTTAGCAAATACTCACGAGTTTATATTTTGATAAAAGTTATGATAAAAATAAAATTTATTTTAATAATAAAAATTGATGATTTCAAATAAATACTAAATAAAGTTTATTGAATTTAAATAATTTTACATCGTTAACAGGAGAACTAATAAATATTAACCTATTAGATTTTTAAAAAACTTCAATTAATTCTTTATCCCGTTCAGTTTTGCTCAGATTTCTTAAATTTCCTGGTCGATTTAGATGAAAAATGTAAATACAAGTGATGAATGAAAATTGTATCCCGTTAATTTATTCACAATCTTAAATTTTTTATCCATTAACGAAATGAAAATCCTGATGACATTTCTTCAATTTCCATGTCAATTTAAATAGTACGACTTGTGTTCACAATTCGCAATTAAATTTCTCCTGTCCCCTAAAAATGTATGTCTTCTTGAATTCACTAGTATCTTATTTTTTTTATTTTTAAAAGAAGTTTACTTATGACAAAACTACTTCATATTTTATAATTTTTGAAAAAATGTGTCTTTAATTGTCTACTGATCTCTTGTTAGTACTTGTTTATTTTTTTCATTTTAATAGTATTTTCTGTTTCTTTTTGGTTCATCTATTTACTTTCAACTTTTTAAAGCAATGTCCTTTATTTACTTTTGTCTTCTTGAATAATACCCTTTTTATTGCTCAAATAATTTTTGTCGTTAATATAATTTTGTAATGTTATATATTAAAATTATCTATTAAAAAAGCTTTTAAAAATAATAGAGTATATATACATTAATAATAAACAAGTTTATTTTGAAACGAACAACGAAAATCGATCATTTTTGTAAGATTTTTTTGTAAGATTTAGTATATTCAGTATATTCAAAGTATATTCAGCAATAAATCTCGTACTCCTTTGAGTTTATGTTTCAATTTGGTTTATCAATTTTCGTGTAATTGGTGCAACACTACATACATTGAAAAGACGTCTCGTCATCTCTGTAAACGGATTCAGGAGCATGGACGATTGGGTAATGGGAGTAATATTGCTGGACATATGAAGGGTTGTAAATCAGAGGTGAAAACAACTAATTTTAAAATATTGTGCAGTAATTTTAAAAATTATTGGGAAAGAGTTACTTGTGAAGCATTATTGATTAAATCGCTTAATCCGTCCATTAATGTACAAACAGGTTTCTCTTCCAATTCGTTGAAAATATTTAATTAGTCATTATGCAAGATGTTTACATAATCATCAGTTTGCTATATATAAGACAGCGAATTCAACCTGAAGATGGTGGAAAATCCACCGAAATATATTGCGACAATAAAATTTGATTTTAATGGCGTTCTTAATTAAATATTTAGTTATGAATGATTAAAGATGTAAAAATATTAAAAAAAGTGTTTTTTAATAAATTATATCTATTTTATATAACTTATATTAATCGTATAAAAATCTTTTCTAATAAAAAACTTATCGTTTTTTCAAATATTTAGCCAAATAATGCAAACCTTTAAAAGAAAACTAACTTCCATAACTTAGCAAATCTTAAATAACTTTGCATTTTCGAAGAACTCGTTATTTTCGAAGTTACCATATTACTTCGATTTAACCTTTTCTTTCATAGTGTTGTTTTACAACAACATTAAGTTTATTAGCTGAGGAATTTTAAGCAACAGAAATTCCGCTATCTATTTTAGTGTTGTGCTGCAACAACATTGCGAATATTTATATTGATTTAGGGAAACTTGAATGAATTAATTTTATGTTTTCAAGCTTGGAGTGTAATTAAAATTAACATGTAAGTTTAAGAATTATAATTTTATTTTTTATTGATGGTATATATATATTATTCAAATACATAGTTTTCTGAGAATAAAAAATATGATCCATATTATTTGAACCTTTACTTTTGATTGCAATTAATAACATTTTGCAATTAATAAATAATACCACATGTAAAAAATATAATGTATTTTATTAAAGTTGTTCACAAACAACATTGCGATGATTTGGATTCTCATTTGATAACATTTATTTAAATTTTTACATTTTAGAATGGCATCCCGTTATAGTTTGCGAGCTTCTCGTGCAAGTGTGACAGATTTCAGGCAACTAATGGCACGTGGTGTTCTGATACTACCAGAAAATACAGGACAAAGGGATGAATACATTGAGGATGTTATTGACGATGTTGACGATGATATAGAGGAGCATGAAAGTGAGAATGAACCTCAAGAAGATAAAGAGAATGAACGAGTTTACCGTTGGAGAAGGGGAATTTCTACACTTCCTGTTAACACACAATTTACTGGAAATAATGAGCTAATAGTTGTTGATGTGAAAGAGCCTTCAGAATACTTTCGTGAATATTTTACTCAAGAAGTTTTTAAACATTTGGTTGAACAAACAAACTTATATTCTGTTCAGAAAGGTGGAAAAAGTATAAAAACAGATGAACAAGAAATTGAGCAATTTATTGGACAGCTACTATTCATGGGATTTCATAAATTGCCCTCCTATCGAATGTACTGGTCTCCTGAAACACGAATCGAGTCTGTAGCTGGGGTTTTAAGTTTGAAGAGGTTTGAGACATTGAAGAGATATTTTCACGTGAATGATAACTCTAAAATTCCCGATAATAAACCTGATCGCCTGTACAAAGTTCGACCACTTTTGGATTCAGTTTTTAAAGTCTGTCAGTCTAAAACTCCCAAAGAATATAATTCAATTGATGAACAAATGATACCTACTAAAAGTAGGACAGATATGTAGCAGTACCTTCCTAAAAAGCCCAAAAAATGAGGAATTTAAGTTTTTGCAAGAGCCAGTACCGATGGAATGGTCCATAACTTTGAAGTATATGGGTATTTGAAAAGGATGCCAAAGAATCAACGGCTGATATTGTTGTACGGCTATGTGAATTTCTGCCATAAAAACGTTGGACACAAGCTTGTTTTCGATCAGTATTTTCACACCTTGGATTTAGTAATTCATCTGAAAAATAGTGGATATCACTTGCTGGGAACAATGCAGTCTATAAGAATGAAAGGAGCTCAAAAAATACTTCTTTCAGAAAAAGAGCTGAAACAGAAGGGCCGTGGTTCAATGGATTCGGTTATTGATGCCAATTCTGGAGTAGTTCTTGTCCGATGGTCGGACAATGGACTAGTGCAAACTATATTAACGTTTTTACCACCAGAGAAAGGCACTGACTGCAATAGATGGTCTTCTCGAGAAAAAGAATATGTAATTGTCCAACGTTCTAAGTCAATAGAAGCCTACAATAAGAACATGGTAGGTGTTGACCTCAATGATAAGTTAATGACACTTTACAGATTACGGCTGGGCACAAAGAAGTTCTACATACATGTAGTATACGTTTGCTTGAATTTGGCTGTTATCAATTCTTGGCTCCAGTACCGAAGAGACTGCATACAACTTGATATCCAAAAAAAACAACAGTTCAGCCTTTTGAAGTTTCATTGTTCCATAGCTGACTACTTGTTAAAATACAAAAAACAAAATCAAACCTCAGTGGAAGGCAATCTTCATCTTCAAATAATTCTAATTTGTCTAAAAAAAGCAAAACTAACGCTGCTGAGCCGATACTTGGTAAAGAAATTAGAAATGATGAAAAATGCCATTTTCCATTATTTGATCAACAATTGCAACACAGATGCCGCTTTTGCAAAAAGGTTATACATATGTCAAATGCTATAAATGTAATATTTTGTATGCCTATTATCATCTCGTAACTGCTTTTATGACTTTCAACATGAATAATGATTGTTTCTGTTGCATTTTTATTGTAAAAATACTAACGTATTATTTTAAATGTAAGTTATTTTCATTTTAATATATGCAACTCATTATATGTATACATTTTAAATTATTTATGTGAATTTCTAATTTTCGCAATGTTGTGCATGAACAGCATTCTTATAAATCGATAAATCAATAATCGATTATGTAATACATTAAAAGTATGATATATGGGTCCCAAACAAGTCTCATGAATATGTTTAAAAATTTTGTTAATAAGATCTCATAATTTGGGAAATAAAGGGTTAACACCGCGGCCTTTATTTCAAATGCTGATTCCGAAGGTGCGGTATATATATTTTTTCCATCACAAATATAATTTTCAAGATTTTTTAGTTTAAAGACAAGTGAAAGGTTTTTTTAAAAAGAGAAAAAAATCATAAAAAAACGGCGTTTATTACAAAATATCGCATAAGGATGCGGCGTTAAATCGAAGTAATACGGTATTTTCCAAAAAAGTTATTCGAAAAAATGTTCATTCGAAGAATTTATTATTCGAAGAAATCGTTTTCAAAGAACTCATTTTCGAAGAAAGTTTCGGATAACATTATAACACAGTAATTGTGTGAAAGTTAGTAACAATGGTTATTCTTAGGTGTTTAGGAGTTAGTTTTCGTTTATTTGAATCGATTCAATCGCCACAGTAATAAAAATAGCAATTGACGATATTTATGTTCTGACTTGACATTCCGTTAATAAAACTTTCGGAAAATGTATCAATGAAAAGAATATAATTAAACTTATTGATAAAAGATTCTGTTTTGAATGTTAGAAAAATTTCACAATTCCCTGTCTCAATGGATTGACATAGGAAGGCCTGGCTCCGTATGGTTGTCAGGGTGCGATCGTTTCAGGGAGATGGATCACACAGTTTGAACGAGAGGGGACAAGATGTTTTCTTTTTCACATATCCACGAGGCTGGGAATTATGACTAGGGCTACGGAACGTAGCAACGGCGCTACTCAAGCTACTCTGGGATCAATAAAATTTAATATAAAGATTTTGATAATTATTTGTGAAATTTAACATTTCTTTAATGATTTAAATAGAGATTTTTGAAGAATACTATCCCACAAACAATTTGAAACTTGAAAACAAATGATTGTGGGGTAAAATTGATTATATTTTTCTCAGTTTTTCTAATGAAACCTAAATTTGTGATATTTCATTGTTTTTGTAGGGTACTTCGTATTAGAATCATGTTTATATTTTTGTTTATTTTCTACATAAAGTGAAATATTTTTGAATGATACTCAAAGCGATAAGGAAAATCGTATTTCTAAAAATATACAATAATTATTTTTATTTAAATTTGTATTAAATGTTGCATTTTAAGTTTTCTAATGCCTTGAATTTATTTTTCAAACGATTTAGTATATCTTGAAACAATTTGTATTCATGTGATTCGAACTTAATAGTTTCCTCTAAAACATGAAGTGTATGTTGTAAAGTTTTAAGAAATTTGGCCACATGAACTTGGACATTGGTTGACAAATCCGAAATATTATTTATATTTCTGAATTCTTTTTCCAGAATTCCTAAAAGTACTAATATATTGTAAACGTTATCCATAAGGGGTTTATAAATGTTTTTAAGGTTATAGTTGTAATGAAATGTATCGGAATAATCAAAGAAATAATTTACATAGTTGATGAATCTGAAGTAAAAATAGTAATCCGAGAAATGTTTAATTATTGATTCTGTTTGACTTTTGATTAGGTCTTCCTTATGGAATATTAAAATGGTTTTGATAGATTGAATAATAGTGGTTTTCATTGGAAGGTTGCTATTAAAATCTTTTTTATTGCACTCCATTAAAAGTATCTGAAACTGTTCAATAACTTTTTCAATGTTGGGTTTGTTGACAAAGTCATTAAACATATTTAAAACGAAAGTCTTTACTTGATTTACCAATCTTTCACCGATTATTTCTCTTTTACTCATTAAGTGATCCAATATTCGATGATTTTGTTCTCCATCTGGTTCTCCACAAACATTATACCTTAAATCCAAAATTTCTGTATTGTCAAAAGGACAGCATCCTAGAAATATTACGTTTCCCAAAATGCACCGAGAACATATTTTATGAGAACATGATGAAAATGAACCATAAAAATCCCAATTTTCAATAGCTAGCAGACAAATGAGGCATTTTTTAAAATCAGTTGGATCCATTTCCGGTTGAAATTTAAGATAAAGTTGATTATTATTTCGTACAAATGAAACTACCAAAACCGATACAATTTTTAACACCTCTTTCATTTTTTCGATATCATTTTTAATGTTTTCTATGATTTCTTGAATTAGCTGTTTTGAGAGGGTCGCTTCCGACGGAATTCCTTTTCTGGAAAAAGGGAATTGATACTTAAATTTTCTTAAACCCGAGGTTAAATTTTCTGCGAAATAAAAACCATTCATGGGTGCAATCGGTTGCTTATACTTTCTGTGCATAATTGTATGGAAAACTGTTTCCTTTGAACAGTGCCAAGGAATTTCTATTAGAGATTTATAGATCGCTTTTTCAGTTTCAAAAGTCATTTGGAGAAGATTAGAGAATTCCTCTTTTGTGATTTTTTCATTTTGATTTAGCCACTTTTTAAAAAGTATTTTTGATTTGTGCAGTAATTCGATTGAATAAGAAAGAGGTTTGTGGAACATTGAAAGACATATAGAAAGATTGGTTTCTATTTCTTTGATTATTTGCTCGGGATTTTCTATTAACACTTTATATTGGTATTGGGAAACTGTTTTAGTATCATCTTTTTTGCCATTACAAAATCGAGTAACATGCCTTAATGGTTGTCTATCAAAAGGACAAGAAGTATTTTCTTGAAACAAAATTTCTTTTGAACATTTCAGACAACAAATATGATGACATTTTTCAAATTGCAAGAAAGTATTTTCAAGATAAAAATCAAAACATAAGGGACACTGATTTTCATCGATATCTAGTTTATCATTCATTTTAAAATGAATTATAATTATATAAAAATATATAAACAAAATAGTTAGAAAATTATTGCATAATAAATAATTAGGGAAAGGAATAATGAATATTTAACTTATCTGTTATTTCACTTTTCAACCCTTACCTTTTCAAGAGAGAATACAGTCACATAATCTATGATTGAAAGTTAGAGTCCTCCACTTTGCATGAATATTTGTACGTAAACTTTCTGCAATTATTCAGGATTGAGTTTAACAACTCTTTCATTTAAAACTATTTTTCCTTATAGGGTAATGTTTGTTGCTTCTCTGTTTTCTAGCAAATTAGTCAGGGTTAAACAACCCAACTGTATAAATGTCTCGGAAACAAATCCTTTGCTAGACCAAATTGAGAAACTCACGGATGCAATAAATCAACCCAAAAGGAGAATCGACAAAAGCGAAAACCAAGACCAGACCGTCATGTACTATTATCACCGCAGATTCGGTCACAAAGCACAGAAATGTCTTAAACCATGTAACTGGAAAAAACACAGATCTTCGGAAAAAGTCAAAGTTTCGGCGTGAAACCGGTAAGGTATCTTCAATTTTTACTGTTCCAGCCACCGCAAACAACAAGGTACTTTACTTTCTCGTCGGCACGGGCACCGACGTAAGCATCCTACCCTACAGCCTATTCCAACCCAGCGGCAGATCGGAAACTCAGAAACTCGTGATGGCAAATGGGCAGGATATCCCTACCTACGGGAGACATACGATCGAATTCGAGTTCACAGGGATACAAAAAAAATTCAAATTGAGCTTTATACTGGCCGACGTCCAGAGACCGATTTTATGATCAGACTTCCTTCCTCACGAGGACATCACTGTCAACTGCAAAAGGAATCAAATCTTAACAAGAAACCACACTATCTCGGGATCAGCGAAGACATGCCACAACTTCACGCCCTCAGAAACCGAGGTCTCACCAGCATTGAGGATAGAAACAAATGGTTCTACAATCGCCAGAAACCGAGAAGAATTTGGAATCACATCCTCAGCACGATCCGCGAGGAATTCGATCGCCTATTAGCAGAAGGTACAATTAGAAGAAGCTCGAGCTCCTAGTCTTCACCTTTAGTGCTCGTCAAGAAACACGACGGGAGCTACCTTCCTTGCGGTGACTGCAGGCTTTTAAATTCTGTAACACGACCAGACAGCTACCCTCTGCCCAGAATGTCAGACATCCTGGATCGAATTCAACGCTAGATCTAAAGAAAGCGTTTCACCAAATTCCGATTCATGAGACCGACATCCACAAGACGGCCGTAACGACGCTCTTCGGGCTATTTGAATACACCACCATGCATCTTGGCTTACGCAATGCATCCAAGATGTTTCAAAGATACAAGGATGCTTTGTTTCACGGTACTGAAGCCTTCGCAGCCTGCTACATTGATGACATCATCCTATTTTCAGACTCGCTCGAGCAACATGAATAACATCTGTCACATATAATGAACCTACTACAACAGAAATCATTAAAAATAAACGAAGATAAATGCAACTTCAGAGCCACCGAAGTTCAATTTCTTGACTTTATGATTTCCAATAGCGGGGTCAAACAACTTCAGAAACAAATTGACGACATCGCAAACATCAAAGAACAAAGCGATACAAAAGCACTCTGAAGGTTCCTGAGAACAGCTGTATTTTATCAATGGATGATTCCAAAATTATCCGAAACAATGGCTCCACTCCACGATCTGCTCGCTAAATCGGACAGAAACAAGAAAATCACACTGAATGACTCACAAAAACAAGCATTTTTCTCAATCAAACCGAAGCTCAACGAAATCACCAATATGGAACCATTCGTTCATAAAAAGGATCTAATTCTTTGCACTGATGCCTTGGTGATCCAAGAGCGGGCGCAGTGGTTTTGTGGCTGCGGCGCACCGGCGGCGGGAGCGATTGTCAGGTCGGGGGGGAAATTTAGTACCTTATTATGAGATATAGCTCCTACTTGGAAAACCTTTTCAACATTTAATTCATACGTGGTACGGTTTCTAGAATCATTGATGACTCTAGGAGTTGATTGATTCATTTATGCAATCCTGTGTTGCGCTAAGAATACATGAAAGTTCACAACTGAATGTACTGTTTCTTAACTTGAAAGGTTGCTAATGCAATTGATAAAAAACTTTTAGGTTTTCCTCTTTTTTTAAACTGAACAAAATTATTACACCGTCGACCAAATTTGAAAACTGACAATCAGGTGGTGAAACATCATCTTCAAGAATCAACATCAAACAACCACCATCATCGTCCAAAATCATTTCCTTCCAAAACGGCCATCTCCGTCATTTTCATTTTGAATATATGTTCCCGTCACGTATAAATGAATTAATGACGACCTCCCACTACAACTGCCACAAGGCTCTCCCAGCCGCATTTCAGTTATTCCATATGTTCGTGCCCATTCACGATGGTTAATGAAAGAATCAACACAGTATACAAATTCGTCAATTTGATTAGACATTTTCGATTCAAAATTCATTCATAGAACAATTCAAAACTTTTATTGACCAAATTGAAAAAAAAACACAATGACGACTTTCGATTTGGCTGGGGTTTCTTTTGCACCCCCACTTCATTTTATCCTTTTTGAAAAGTATTAGTATCTTACTTTGTGATTGCAAAATAATTTCCGAAAAGGATGTTCCTGAGCTGAGAAAAATAGGTTTAAAAATGACTTAAAATTTAAAAAACCACCATACCTATAAATATTTAAATAGTTCATTTAAACAAATGTTATTAAAATGTTTAAAAAATAATTATTTAACTATATTATTAATATATTAGTTTTTATATTAGTTAATTATTAGTTACTATTAGTTATCTATTTTTTAATATATTTTTTAAATAATATAACAACGATTTTATGATTTTAGTGAAAATTTTTAATAACATTTTAATAACATTTGTTTAAATGAACTATTCAAATATTTATAGGTAAGGCGTTTTTTTAAATTTCAAGTTAATTTTAAACCTCTTTTTCTCAGCCCGGGAAGGTTTTTTTTGGAAGATGCTTGTTAAGTATAACGTAAGTAACATATATTATTTCAAAAATCTTAAAATGAAGTGGGGGTGCAAAAGAAACCCCAGCCAAAACATTAAAAACTAATTGTAGTGCATCTCAATACATCTAGTTGACATTTAAATGACAATCCTGTCGGCTATTGATTTAAAAAACGGTTGTATCTTGAGTTTAGTACGTATGTTGATGAATCACGACCACGTTATTCCGAGCATTAGAGGTCCGGAGATTTTTGATGGATCAGAAACAAAATTTGAGATATTCATAACGAGCATTAACAGGTATGCGAAGATAATGGGATTTTCAGAGGAGAGGAAAATCTTATTAACAACACCATATATGACTCCGGATGTCATAATAAAATATGAAGCAGCGGCAGGTGAAATATGTGAAGAGAAACTAAGATCCGCGTTTTCAAAGGAAAAATCTATCCTGGATCTAATGAAGGAACTGGTAGAAATGAGAATTGGATCCAGCGATCCAACAGTAACATTTAGAAAGGCTGAGGAAATCACTGAAAAGTTAATTGAGAAAAGTTAGGTAAAAAATAACTATCAAATTTGGTCTACGCTAATCCGATAGATGATGAGAACGTACAGAAAGAAATAGCTGTTAGAGGTGTCAAGAAATCTGAAGAGATTGAAAATATTCAAACGAGAATGTTCGAATATGATAAAAAAAAGCTCCTGTAGTGGCATATAACACAAAAAGAGAAAATGAATGGAGAACAGTGGAAAATAAAAAAAGAACACCAAGACCACAGAACGAGAAATTCATAGAACAAGAAACAAGAAGAAATTTTAAAGTGCGAAAAATTACCTGTTGGGCATGCCACGAAGAAGGACATGTTAGAAAAGAGTGCCCAAACGTGAAGTGTAGTCATTTGTCACGACCCCTTCGAGTGGAAACATTTTTGATAGGTCATGAGCCCCCAGTGGTTATTAAGGGTCAACCACAACCCAATATAGTGAGGTTATTTATAAGCGGGTCGGACGCCTCTTCTTACTCGACATCTGACTAGCAGTGCCAAGCTCGAAGGGCCTTCGGGTTCTGTTCAAGATAGGATAGGCTCCGGGCCCCCCACCTTGGTCAGTAACGATAGGGGTATGTGATATATTCCTTTGATGTACGTGTCGCTCATGTCTGTTCAATGTAATCGATATGTTCAAGTAGCGGCACTGTTGTGTCTTGTGACATTACTACATCGGGTTTACCTGAAATGAAGTCTTGTTACACTGTAAGAATCCCTCTGTATTGTTATTATTATATTTTATCGTACAGGATTATCAAGTAATTTCGCGTCAAGGTATGTCCTTATAATCAATTTATTTATCAGTACCTCACTATAACCTTGTCATGCTGGTAATTTTATTATCATAATTTTAACAAAACTTTGTAATGATTATAATTCCTTGCTGAAAAGAATTTACGTGCCAAAATGTCATTATTGATAAATTATCATAGAATCAGAAACTACTAAATGATTAATGGTTTATCTGCGCACATCTATCAGTAGACTGGTGCTATATTCAGTGACAAATTAAAACAAATCTAAATCGATTGGGCAGGATATTTGTTCTCAACTACCTTAAAATTATTATTCTCTTCGACTGACTAGTGTGTTGCCCCAACTCTCTTCTCGAAGTCGCGAACGAGATAAATCTATTTTTAGTAAAAGATGGTTATCTATTAGCGATCGATGACATCCAATACCCAATTCCCCTGAAATCTTATCTGTCAATTTACTGTGGCATGTCTATGCGGATGATTGGGATTTATCACTTTATATCGATTGTTTCGTGTCATCATATTCAACGCTATATCAACAACAGGTTTCTTATTATAGTAGCTCTGAAAACAAAATCATGAATTATATTTATATTAAACAGGTTATCATGCTATTAGTTCCACACATAAATATTTTACAATCCGCCCTCATTTACTGACCGAATCGAATCATAGAGTCGCCATTGTATTCATTTCCACCTAATGCGATCGGGTCTGGTGCATAACTCGACTGCACGGACCTCACATTTGTGACCATCGGGAGTTGCTCATATCCCTTAACGAGATTCTCGTCATCAATGGATTTTATCAAGTCATCTACGACTCCCGAATCTTTCTTATCTGAATTATTTGATCTGCAATTATCTTGAGACATTTCCTATGGAACGGCGACTGAGACGACGACGGGCTTAATGTACTTATTAAAACTAAAAGAGTTAGAAGTTAAATTATTAATATAATTATGAAAACTTGGTCATAGATTTATACATTTATTTTAATAATATCAAAATACGTAATACACAATATGACAGTCACAAAATTTACGTTTTGTTTAAACTCGGGCTCTGGAGGTATCTGTTCTCTTCAATGGCTATTTATTCTCGAAATTCTAATCATGCGTTCCTCGTAGAATGATTCATGTGGATGTTCGTCCCTCCTTTCAAATGTCAGAAATCTATGTAAACTCTCAAATAGCGTTCACGAGTGTAAGTTGCAAGTTCTCAAAGCGTTCTGTAAAGGTGTCGCTAAAGTGTTCTCTTACTGGTTTGGTTCTGACCCTACTGCAGAACGACTGTTATTTTATATTAGTAATTTTCAAGCTACGGGTGTGCAAAATCGTCGTGGATATATTCTATTGTCGTATATTAATAATTCTGGATTTTCATTCGCCGGACTTACAATGCATGCCAATTTCTTGACAATTATCTATCATTCTCAGAGCACATGGTCTATATTAATCACCGGTGATTCATGGTAATTCATAATCATCTGGTGATTCCAGGTTTCGCTGTTGAGTCATGGTAAGTGTTAATTAATTTCTTTATATTGGTTAATTAATTCTTTCAACTTTACAGGGGTATATCTCTGC
This sequence comes from Girardia tigrina, assembly GCA_001938485.1. Classification (NCBI taxonomy): domain Eukaryota; kingdom Metazoa; phylum Platyhelminthes; order Tricladida; family Dugesiidae; genus Girardia; species Girardia tigrina. Next base: position 45,945 of record MQRK01217781.1, read on the forward strand.
TCAGAAAATTTTTTTCGATTCGCGGATTTCGATCGGGGACTTGGTTCGATGAGAGCTTTCTGGGGAGGTTCGGTTGACCTCATAAGTCTTTCGGGGAGTTCGGTAAGAAACTTTGTTATTTTTCTGGTTCGTATTTAATTAATCTGGTAATTTTCTCAGACTAATGACTTTCTCAAATTACTGAAAAACTTCTGGTGGGCCGCTATTCAAGGAAAGGAGCCGCTTTGTTCTGTTGTGCCGTTGTTATGTATGCTTAAATACATGTATTATTTCTTTTTCTTCCTATCTGTTATGTTTTCTTTTGAGTCAATGCTTTTGTAAGGGGTCATACAAGTTAATGCATTTCGGACCGCAACACATTGTAATGGAAAATGCTCTTTAAGAACACAGTGTTATGAAAACTCTAATAGGTTTAGGGAGCGGGATCAATGGAAAAGGTATAATGGAAATAGACAAAATTACTCGAATCCACGGTATAGAGAACGGTGAACATACACGAATAGGAAATACTCAGTAGCAGAAGTGGACGAACTAGATGATGAATTGTACATAAGAGAAGAATCTAGAAAAGGAGACTATTCTGAAGGAAAGTATAGAAGAGAAGATGACAAAAGACTGGAATATCCAGGAAGCAACAGAAAATTCAAAAATGATCAGAGAAACGAGAATGCACGATCACAGGGAGAAGGGATCAGTGTGCTACAATAGGAACTCAATGTAGATGTATGATTAATTGTATGTATGAATGTGTTTGATATTGTATGTTTGATGATGTGTTTGAAAATATTTCTCTGAAGATGTGTAGATTAGATAATGAACCTGAAGAAGACAATGAAATATGTGCTAGTATGACTATAGAAAATGAGAAAAAGATAAAAAAAGAATGCTAAATATGTACTAAACCTTCCTCCCACATAACGAATGTACTCCGTGGTCCGTTTAAGAGCCTCATTTACTTCGCTCGAGGGGCTGTTTCGCACGACGTCAGTGAATTCATCTAACTTCCAGAGACGTTCTATGTCCCTCTCTGCTTCAATTTCTCTGGAGAAGAATGTCATACACAGATTGGTTTGTTCTGGTTTTCGACGGCCGGCCATTCTCCCAATGCACGTCCATCCAAGGGGAGTGAGTCATGCAACCGGTTCTCCGGGTTGGCGGCGGATCTTTTTCAACGATACTTACAAACTTGCATGGTTCGCCCGATCAGGCCGTTCACTCTTTCTTCCTGATCGTGGGAAACCTTATCCTCTTTAGATGCTCCAATCTCGACTTTTCTTCGCTCCAATCGGTATATACAATTACCATAAAATATATATATATCACCTTTTTATTATTAATTTTTTATTCTTTTAATTTTTTTCTCTATTATAAAAAAATCATTTGAAACAAAAATTATTCAAACGAAATCGAACAACTACCATTTATTAAAAATCACATTAATTTGCAGTTATAAATGAGAAAATGTTGTGTTTGCTGTTTGTATCAGAAATATACATTTTTGTCTGAATTTTTTTTCAATGTTTTTTTGAAAGTTGTAATTAATCCTTTGATTAAAATTAATCCTTAATAAATCTGTAATTTATATTTGACTAATTAACTATAAAATGAAATCAATATTAGTAACTCATTATTCAGTTCTTTTCTTCCATTTATTCTTTTAAAGACACTATTAAATTAATTAAAATTTTAATTCTTGTATTAAAATTGAGTAAATATTTCAAAAGTAATATTTAGAATAATAATTTTTTCTAAATTAATATGTATATTCTTTAAATATTCAAACTTTCAAAATCATTTTCGGCGAAATTTTAAATTATGAACAAACTAAATTGTTTTAGAAATGTGAAAATTATTCGACACAGAAATTTGTGTTCAGAAACCAAAAATTCCGTCAAAATGGATTCAAATGAACACGATAAATTTGTTAATCTATCATCAAAGTGGTTCAAAGGTATTAGTTACAAGAGCCTTTGAGAGTTATTTTTTTGTGCAATAAGATGAATTAGCTCCGTTACGTACATTAAATAATATTCGCATTCCTTGGATTAAAGACAGTTTAGCGTCTACTAGTTCTGTGGATTTTGACTCGTTGCTTCCTTTGAAGAACTTAAAATTACTTGATGTCGGCTGTGGTGGAGGAATACTGACCGAGGTTCGTCTACTTAGCACTCTATTTTGATATTGAACATTTAGACTGTTTAAATATGGGCACTGCCACATTTAAATAAGACACATGTAATTATTTGTCCGAGCAAAGTAAAAATTTGTGTTTATTTGGATTTTACACATTTTTATTTTTAATACAAGTTAGATGAGCACTGCGACAAAAAACGGGCGTAGTTCCGTATGGGCCCAAGTTAATATAAAAATATTATAAGCATATCTGGAGAAATATTTTTATAAAATTTAAAAATTTATTTGAAAAACCACTTAGACAAGCAAAAATATAAAAATTTGATTATACAATCACTAACCTCTGGTTTATTTTATGTATATTTTAAAATTAAATTTGTTTTCTCTCATTTTAAAAACTATTTCTTATTTTTTCTTATTTTCGCATAGAAAAATTAATTGAAAATAATTTAAAAAATAGAAAAAACAATTCCAAAAAATTATTCAATTTTAAATATTGGAGCGGAGAATTGCTGATTTGACCGAACATTTTTGCTAGTTTCAGGAAAATATAAATGAAATATATAATTAAATTAAAAGAAATAATTAAATAAGTAAATAAATTAAAAAAAAAATAATAAATAACTAAATAAATTAAATAAATGAATTTTAATTGAATCTAATGAGAGTGGAAAAAATTGTCGACATATAAAAATAAACATCATGTAATTAAGAATGTTTAATCTCAAAATAATCAAATAAAGCGAAAGGGAAATGTAGATCGATAAAGACGATTTCGTAAATAAAAACTGTCGAGTAATTACAAATTCGATATTATTCGTTTAGGATTTAGTGGAAAATTCTGATTCCGGTGAGATCGGTCGTGATTTGTAATCAATTTGAATGTCCGATATAATAGGGTGTGTTTGAATAGTCTAATTAATAACGTTGTTGAAATTATGTATGTGTGTGTGTAAATTATGTTATTTTTCTGACCAAATGGTGAGCCTCTTTTGATTGTGTGAGTGTCTGGATTGCGTGTGTGTTAAAATGTGATATGTATATAAATGAGTGTGAATGCACGTGTGTTTATGTTATGTCCAATAGGACAAAAAATGTAAAATAAATAAATCTAATTTGTTGGTAAACGTGTGTAAGGTATGCGAGTGTGTGTGTGTACCCAGAGAATTGTTGTTATGAGCATTTGTCAGAAATTTGAATGAAAGTTGGAAAAAAAGTTGAATTTTGAGTTGTATTAAAAATTTAAAAGAACAAATAAAATATTTCAAGTTGGAAAATAATTTTTTGTCTTCATTTTCAATTCCACGTAAACTTAAAAATGATCTTGCTGACAAATTTAAAAATAAACGATGCCATGGTGTTAGCGGCCTCAATGCAAGAAGATTAAAAGTTTAAATAATCATCAAAATCAAGCGAAACTATTGTTTAAGAAAATGACTAATTTATATTATTCAATTTGTTCCATAAAAAGTGATCTATATATGTTTCATGATTTAATTGATAGAGAAATTTGTTGTATCATAACTAAAAAGGAATTTTCTAAAAAAGTGGCATTTGCATTTTTGTTTGATATTATAGGTGAATTTCATAATAAATATGGCAATAAATTCGAAATTGCATCGAGACCGTATGCATTTATTGAGTTCGATAAAGATATTTAAAATTCACAAAACAATTCACTCGAACACCAATAACTTTTACTCAAATTAATTCTAATTTAAACGTTCAAAGAATTATAGTGAAAAACATTGACGATGTAATTCAATGAGGAGAATCTCTGAGTGCTTTAGAGGATAAATTGACCGACAGTTCTTCTCTTTTCAAAACATGGAGACACGGCTTCCTGTCCAAATATGAATAATATCATAAGCGTACGTGGAAAAATATGAAATCAATTTTAAACATTTATTTCCATGTGAAATCGTTGTATGAATATTTTCTAAAATAAGTCTGTGAATTTAGTGTTTACTCATTCACTTTTTTTTACTTAAAAAATTTTAAATAAATTTTTTAAAATATTTTTCCTCATATGCTTATAATATTTTTTATAATAGATTTGGCCGCTATGGAATTTAACCCTAAAAAATTAATATAATTGGACAAAAAATCACTTTGAATATTTAAATTATGTTTATAAAACTTTATTAATAGTTTCAGTACCTATTTTTTCATAATTATGATCAAAGTTACTATTTTGGTCCTTCTATGATTTAAATGACATCTCACCAACTTATCCTAGATTTAGCTTTATCTACTTGATTGATTATGTTCAACAATTTTAGTAATTTTCCTCCAGTGTGGCCTCTCCCGACTTTATGGATAACTGGGTTGCAGCATTGGTGCACATGGTATTGAACCATACACTCTGAGTGGGTTAAACCTTTGAATCGAAATAGAGTTCGTTCTCCAAGTCCAAGGGTGCATGTTTGTGATCTTTCAGAGCCATCGGCCGTTTTGGTTTACTGCATATGAAAGACAAGTTGTCATTCTTGTTCCTTAATTTTGTAAACCTTTTGCTGAACCGACACTTTTCTTACAACAAGGAAAAGAACAGAGGAATGTACCTTTGGTTTTCATGCCTATGAGTCGAAAAGGTTTTACTTCGCCTTATTCAGGCCTTTCAGAATATATTTCCATAACTAAGAATCTTTCATTCGCGAGAATTAACTGAATTTTACTTTTTCCTGATTCTTTAATCAACATACCAGTCTATAATCTTTAACCCTTTCAATACGACTTTTGGCCAGTGAAAATATTTTGGTATAATTGAACTACATGTGCTGTAAATGGGTAAAGGGAGATATTTACGTAATTTCATATTTTTAGAAAATATAGTTTTTTGAAAAAATACCTTTGGTAACATATGTCCCTGCAGTAGTTTTATTATGGAATAAATATATCCCAATAATATTTGAACATTTCTGGGATTTATATATCCCCGCAGTATTGTAATGGTTAACACATTCACTGTTCAAGGGTTTATTAACTATTTACATTATGAATCATATGTGATACTTGGAGAGTGAATGTGTCTCTGTCTAGTTAAGACTATTTAATATCATCATGATTATATTAATCATTCATTTGTTTTGTAGCTATAAATATAGTTATCCATTGGGTATATAAATAAACCACCTCTTCTTCTGGGTTGTGCGATAATAAATTCCACTCACATCATATATCTTTTCAGCTCTTTTTATTCTGAATATTCTTTTAAACACCATGAACCTGCAACCAATAATAGTACCACGTGGTTGCTACATTTTCTGATAAGTGATACTCTGTTCTTCTGTTTTGTGAATTATTTCACTTATCGAACCTTTACTCATGTGTTTGAATCCCTCATTGTTTCGAGATCGGGCTGTTTCTACTAAACTTTATTTAAATTCATCTATTTCTTTCACAGCACCAAATAGTCATAACATTTTAATTTATTCTTTCTCATATCAGCTTCTTCTGTCATCTGCTGATTTTATGTTTGTCTGATTTTTTCACCATATGAAACCCTAAACCATATTTACCAGAAATTCCACTAATTGGGATGGGAAGTCTGAAGTTAACCTCGGTATTTTCTTGACCTTTTCCCTTTAACTAACACTTATTAAAAGCTCTGTAAGATTATTTACATTCGAAAACATTCATTTATCATAATTATGTCAATGTAGTCCTTATAATTTATTTTGCTTAATAATCATATTAATTCTTAGATTCATAAATCTTTTATCTGAAACGTAATAGTAGATACAAAATAATGAAAATAACATTGTGGATGAAAAATAACAAATAAAACAGTCTCTTCTGGATTTTTATTAAAAAAACGAAATTATTTTCTTTTCAACCTAATTTTTTGAGGACTTTAAAATTTTTAGTTAAATACTGTTTTTCTAATTTGTATAATATTTTTAATGTTTTAACTGTAGTCTGTTAATTTTAGCCATTGGCTCGATTGGGGGCTTCTGTTACAGGAATAGACACCGTTAGAGAAAATATAGAGTTTGCTAAATCAAGAATAGCAAATAATTTTCCTGGTTTAGATCGAAAAAGATTTGGTTAAAATATTACTTTTATAACTATCTCAATAAAATCTTTTATAGAATCAAATATTGAATTTCTTCATAGTGATGTTGAAACTCTTCTGTCGAACAATCGAACATGTTATTATGATGGAATTATTGCATCAGAAGTTCTTGAGCACGTGTCAGATTGGAGATTAATGATTGGTCATTTATTTCAATTATTGAAGGTTTTTGAGTGTTTTATAATGATAATTGAATATTAATAAAATCTATGGTTCATAATTCAATGTCACTATTGTGCATAATCTTCATATAATTTTCTAGTCATTCTTTTTCAGGCAAATGGTATTCTTTTTATTACCACCTTAAATCGAACGTGGTTATCATATTTGTTTGCAATTCAACTCGCCGAAAGATGTATTGTTCCAAAAGGAACTCATGATTGGGATAAATTCATAACACCAGATGAGCTTAACAGCTGTTTGAAAAAGAGTAAATCTTTATTTATCATAATTATCTACAAGTTTTCATACGTAAATAAATTAGGTATTAAAAATTTTTTAAATAATAACAATCAGGCGCGTATGTAGGGGGGATTAGGGAGATAAATGCCACCGTAAAAACATTTTTTTAATTACGATCTTTATTATTTCTAAGCTTTTTAGCAGCATATTATTAGGGTGAACCAAAAGTCTTTTCGTATTGTTTATTAAAAATTTAAACATAATTTTACAACAAATAAAAAACATTTAAGTTTCAAAGTAAAGGCCATTTGAATCTATAGCTTGAACCAATCTATGGGCAAGTTGTGCGATCCCGCTGCGGTACCAATCCTTGTTCTTAGAAGCGAAGAACTGGTGACACCCGTTTTTGACCTCGGCCAGATTATTGAAGCTATGATCATGAAGAAAGTGTGCCATAGAGCGGAAAAGGTGATAGTCGGATAGCGCAAGATCCGGACTATCCGCTGGGTGTGGAAGAAGTTCAAAGGCGTCGAGATTTTTGATTTTTTCCTTTGTTTGTTTGGCGGTGTGCGGTTTTGCATTGTCTTGTTGTAGAAGAACTCGCTTTCGATTGATCAAAGCGGAGTATTTCTCGCCAAGTGCCGCATACATTCGATCAAGTTGGGTGCAGTAAAGGTCAGCGTCGATGGTATGACCATTTGGAACCAGCTCGAAGTGAATCACGGCTTCGAAATTCCACCAAACACACAAAAGTGCCTTCCTTGAGAAACGATCTCGTTTCGCTCCGGTTTCACCATTTGTCCGGGGTCCAACCATTGATTTTGTTGGTCTGGATAACTGAAGTAAACCCACTTTTCATCGCAAGTTACAATTCGACGGATGAAACGGTCATCGCGCGGATTTCCAAGCAATTTTTGACAAGTTTCGAAACGCTTTTCGGCTTGAATTTGTGTCAATTCATGAGGCACTTCTCGACATCATCTATTGACCTTACCAAGAGCGTGAAGGTGTCGTACAATGGATTTTTGAAGAATATCGAGTTCGGCCGACAATCTGCGAGTACTTATTGACGGATTTGTCTCGACGGCTTCACGAATTGCTCCGGAATCTACGGTGATAGGTCGGCCTGAACGTGCATTGTCTCCGAGGTCAATGTCGCCTTCGTTGAATCTTTTGAACCAATTTTGTGCAGTACGATTTGAGACCACATGATCGTCTTTAACTTCGCATATCTTCTTTGTTGCTGCAGTTGCGTTTGAGCCCTGTTTCCAGTAATGGCGTAAAAGAACACGAATTTCAAAATTTTCCATGATTTTTCTAAAAAACCATAAAAATTATATTAACGATTAATTAGAAGTTTTAATATATATTGTGATAGAGCAGTTCAAGAGCTTTAAAAACATATAACACATGTATATAAAATATCTTTATTTGGTAATAAGAAACAATTGAACAAAAAGACGTAGAAAATACGAAGACTTTTGGTTCACCCTAATAATAAGAATAATTTAAAATTCTTATGTTTAAAATGTGAAATCTACAAATGTTTAAGAATTTTTTTTAAAAATTTAAGTAAATTGCCCACTGAAAAAAACTAAATTATTATCTTAATAACTTCAATGTTTTTAACCAATAGGAATAAGTTAAAATATTTGAGTTATAATTTGTGAACTATCCGAAACAATTAATATTTCGAAAATTTAAGAAAATCCCTCCCCCACCCAAAAAAAATATAATTATGATCTTTATTACCCATAAGTTTTGCAGAACATAGAAAATTTTCTTCTTCAAATCATAAAACATGTTGCAGACAACGAAATCCCCCTATCTATAGTAGAGATGGGCGATTGTGACCCGACCCGGTATCGGATCGGGTTCGGGCGGGTTAGCGATTTGTTACTTCGGGTCGGGTCGGGTTACAGTTTAAAAAATCGGGTTGAGTTCGGGTTGATAAATTTCCGATTTAGCACAATGTTTCAAATCCAACATGTAGTGGTTGTAGTGTATTATCTACCTTTCTTATTTTTATTTTTTAATAATAATAATTTTTTTAAATAATAATATTATTTTTTTAAAAAGTAAAATATTTTAATGTTAATATCCTTATTAAATATTTTAAAATTAAAAATGATATAATAAAACAACTATTAAAAAATCAAATACGTATTTAAAAATAAAATGTTTTTAATGTTTTTTTTAAATATTTTGAAAAAAATTAAAAATGATAAGAACACCATTAAATATTTATTTATAAATAAAAATATTTTTATTGTCATAACAATTTATATATTTTAATAGAAGTATTAAGCAATTTAAATAAATTTTAAAATATTTTTTGGTTTTAATGTGAAATGTATTTAATAAATTTGCAAGATTTTAAAAATTGAATCGAAAAGAATTTAATAGATTAATTTGTGGCGAGATAATTAAATTAACAGAAAAATTTGTTTTAAATATGTGAATAAATGTTATATAAATAAAGTTTGGTGTTAAAAAAATAAATTCGGATATTGATGTTGCAACTACCTCTCATTCATTATTTTCATTTCATTCATTCATTTAATTCTTATCCAACTTACTTGTAATAATTCTTTCATGCATAATTAAAATATCCATGGGATAATATTAAATTTAAAAATTAAATCAATGCAGAAATTAATGAAACAGAATTAAGAAATACAATTCATTAAACTGAACGATTGAAATTTACATTTGTTTTTTTTCGTAAGAATTAAGAGAATCGAATTTCTCTTAACTAAAATAAAATAGTTTTGACACTAAAAATAATCAACAGTGGCAATGAAGTTCTCCTAAAGTGCATAAATAAGTGTCTATTGGATGATTTGATTAGCTTTTTGACAGAATTTCGTAATGAAGCTAAAGAAAACTGATAACAATTTCTCCTCCAAAATTAATCAAGAACAAGTGAAAAATTTAAACGGAAAATATCCTTAAATTGGTTGAAGTTATAAAGTCCCACCAACATAGCTCAAAACTGAACTATCCAATAATCATTTCTTTTGTCTGAAGGCCATGTTTTTGAGAAAATTAGAAGACAGTATTGTTAATTCTTATCTAAACGGGTAGGGTCGCGCTATAATAAAATCGGGTTGGCTTGGGTTCGGGTTTGACTCATGAAAATTCAACAAGATTGATTAAAATTAATCGAGCGAATAGATTAAAGTAACTTTATTTGTTATTATCAATACCTCTTCGCTGACTCATTTCTCGTTATTGTGATCTCAAAGACCTTTTTTTAGATCTTTCTTTTAAAGTGGCAATCGTTCAATATATTATTATAATAGATCAAATTGTTATTATTATAAAGTTAAATCAAGATATTGTTGTTAGATTCGATTGAAGAGTAATTTCTATTTCAATCGGGTTTCACAACAGTGGTCACCATTTTAAGATAAATTTAGAAAATTAATTTCTATATAAATATTTATACATATAAATTAAATATATTAAAATTCAATACGCCAAACTTTCCGGCCTCAATCGAGATTTACCAAAGACAATAAAGCAAAATGTTGTTGTGCTTTGGAATAGCGATCTTGTTATGTTGGAAAGCGTAGCATTAACATTGGACGAACTGACACTAAAAATAATCAACAGTGGCAATAAAGTTCTCCTAAAGTGCATCAATAAGTGTCTATTGGATGATTTGATTAGCTTTTTGATAGAATTTCATTGAGAACTCCAACAATCCACTGTGTGCCTAACTGGATAAGGCGGCTGCAGCATTTGTGCTCTCAAGAATGCCAGCGAGTTTCACTCAATACATGAAAGTCAGTAGCAAGTCTTGCTATTCGTGGTAAATTTTTGGCGCTGCTTTCTCTTATTCATTTCACTGTTGTTTTCCTGAATCCTCGAGCTAAAAATTCGTCCACCTTTCTGATCTCTGAGCAACAGTCATTCGCTCTTCAGTACATAAAAGAAACTTTGAAACTAGTTCAGCAATTTGTTGACGTAAGTGAAAGTGTCGTCACTAGTGAAAGTGAATTTTGTCACCTATAATTTGTTGTTCAATAAAGATTTATTTACATTCGGGTTAATTCGGATTGTTGTGAAATACATTCGGGTAGGGTCGCGCTATAATAAAATCGGGTTGGCCTGGGTTCGGGTTTGACTCATGAAAATTCGGGTCAGGTTGAGAGACTTTTAAGGTTGAACGCCAATCTCTAATCTAAGAGAAGCCAGTAATGAACAATGACCAAGTGATATTAGTTGTATAATTGGTATTTACTCTTGGTATTGTACTGGTAATATACTCTTGATGGAGGTGCAGCAGGTCAAAGGCAAGACGACACACGTACAGCCGGTTTTAGATTACAGGTTATTGATCTAACACATTCATAGCTAACCGGACGGGAATGGAGAAAATTAAGTGCTAACTGCTTTGTAATTGATTTGAAAAAGGCTTACTTACAAGTCCATGTGATGAAGAGGTTATGGTTCGGTATGTCGATTGCATTGAAAGACATGTCTAGGATAGTCGAAATCATGCTCAATAAAGAGCGAAATGATTTCTTCGTCAGGATTAATTGATGACGTATTTATTGTAAAAAGCTATTGCCTTCCTATTCTCCTTTTTCTAAATCAAATTGAAAACACGTTCAGTAATTTGAAGGAAATTACAAAAAAAGGTCCAATCAAATACTTGAGACTGGCCTAATGGCAGCTATATATAATGGCTCAAAGACTGTGAAGGCTATTTTAGGTACATGTTGTCTTATATTCCTAGGTGGTTGAATCAAGAAGACATTGTATTTGACTGTCTTGATTTCGAACGAGGATGAACCGTAGATATTGGTACGTCAATAGAACCAATAAGTATTCCACTGCTCTTTTTGGCAAAAAATAATCAACTTATCTTCTAGTATATCCTCAGTTCGGAGATTTGTATCAGGCCTCAACAAGCATGTTTGATTGAAAGCTTATATTCTAAAAAAAATCTACAAACTTTTTTGTTGGTAAAAAACTTCACCCATAAAAAGTATTTTCAAAATAACAGTCAGCTTTTAAAAGCAAAGGGATTCTGAAACGAAATCCCAATAGGACATTTATTTCTGGACTAATTGTTATTATATGATTTTATAATATTTGGTTTTTATATATGCAATATGATTAAGATTTGTTTTGATAATTTAAGATAATTTTCGAGTGGTTATGGTTCAAGGAATGACAATCAATCCATTGACTTTAAATTGGAAATGGATTAACTCTACGTCGGTAAATTTTGCTGTGGAAGCTTACAAATTATCAGATCAATGAGATGTTTCGTGTTAATATTCAATAAAACGATTAATTTTGCATTAACTCTTTCTTTTTATGTTAAAAATTTGTAATAAAATTGAGAATTTTCTATAATATGAAAAGTTAAAGAAAATAATATTTCCTGATATATGATGCCTCAACTATGACATGATTTGTTTAGTAAATAAAAATTGTTTGATTAAATTTTAACGAATGAATCATTTTACCATATGTTAAATATTTTATAACCGTGTTAATCACTATTGTCTGACAGGCAGCGCAGTGGAAACATAATTATAGTTCATTACGTGACTCTTGATAACCCCATATAACGGACCAATAGTTAAACGAATGTCTAAGATTGTGCTGAAATTAACCCATTATTGCCGAAAATTATGTAATATGAATTTTTCATAATTTTTCATGGCATTTCTTGGTCAAGGTCAGCCGGCTACTGCGCATGCATGCCTGGTGACAGAGAAACAAAACATAGCTAAATGCAATGTCTTTACTTTTACAGCCATTTTTATTAGCTGGGCACGAATGTTCCCGTTCGGCGTTAATGGGTTAAGTCGTTATATATATCATATGTCCTATAATTAACAAAAAAAAAGTAAAAACGGTGTCTCTTGTGGGATCAACATCGTTCTCTGGATCTGTTTGACGGTCATTTCATCTATTCCTTTTTATGTCCCCAATAATCAGAATTAATAGATCTGAATAGAGATTTTTCTCGATTTTCTGGCGATTCGTCAATTCATCTTTTAGGATTACATATCCAAGATATGACTCGCAACCAGTCTAACCTCGCCAAGACGAACATCACATTTCACCATTTCATTAGTAGGCTCAAAACACACATTGTTAATCTCAACAACACTCAGTTGTTCAGTTCCGCAAGTTAATATAAACAAATTCATGCATTACATGTATATATAACTCATATTTATTTAATTTAAGCCGAGATCGATCAACTATTAAAAATCAAGCTCTGTTTTACATGTTGTTTACTAATTTATTATTTAGAACTGAACGGTGTTGTAATTGATTGTCGAAGATTTGAATTATTCATTGAAACTTTAAATAGTACAATTGTTAAATAGTACACAATTGTTAATAGATAATAAAGTTTTATTGAAGAATTTGTGTTCGCTTCTCACATATTTATATTGGCAGGAAAGGAGTCGTTTGACGTAATTTTAAAGTATGTTTTAAATACTATTCTACCTAAAGATGAATTTACCACATATATAACTTAAGAAAGACTCATCCTCAACGAAGGTCATTGACAATATTGAGTAAGGTCCAAAGGATGAGACGATTGACACACAAAGACTTGATTATCTCCGGACATAATAGTTTATTTCGAAAAGATTTGACGACATCAGCGAAAATTCAGACTATAACACAGTGGAGATACATACAAGTACTGTCATCGATATTCTGGAGAAGATAGAGGAGATGGGATACAGAAGCCATGAAAAATGCAGACCTGGAGAAATTCTTTTTTGAGCCCGAGACAATGTATGAATTTCAGAAATAAATTCTAGGGAAAGACATTGGAAACTATAAAAGGTGGGTAAAATCTTTCCCGGACGTGACAACATGATAAGAAAGACGATATTCGTTCAGTATAATAATATTTTAAATCAATCTATAACAATTACAGAATATTTTCTTTTTACAAATAAAATTACAAGTGTTAAATTGTGTATGTATGTGTGAATCCCCTTACTTATTCCCTTTTACATTAAAGGACTGGTTTTCGTTCAGAGTCTAATAATTTAGAAAAAACGGTAACCCGGTTAGTAAAAATAAAATAATAATATCAAAGTGATTTTATTAATATTTAACTCTGTAGATAAAAGTAAAGATTTTAATATTATTTGCTTAAAACCTTAGATCCGTGCCGCTGGAACAATTAAATTTTTCAGGCACAATCTAGTCTTCCACAAATTATAAGGCTTCGGTAATTATACTGAATTTCAAGAAAGTTGTCTCGGATTTCTTCGTATATAATCAAGTGAATTAACTGTCTTCTTCCAAGGAGAGTTTCTTGAACTGAACTATGGATAAAATTCTCGCCTAGTCCTTTTTCTTACCTGAACTATTGATAAAATTCTCGCACTAGTGATCTGTAGTGTTCACTAAATCAGATCATCAGCAGCAACCAATTAAGAATTTTTTTCAGGTGATATGTAATTTAATTTTTTGATTTTTAATTTTGAAAAAAAATTCTTAATTGGATTTGCGACCCCTGAAATTTTTAAAACTGAAAAATTCAGATGCACATTAAAAAATTTTTAAAACAATTAAAGAAAATTTTGAAATATAAAAAAAACTGTTATGAATTTATAAAAAATGACAAAAAATCGAACTTTGTTTATACGAATTAATTTTTGATTATTTCGCGAGTTTATTATAAACATTTGTATATTATCCAAAGTCGCCATTGAAAAATTGTTCTCGAGAATTAACTGTTTAACTGAATCATTTTTGGTCTTTTTTCTCTCACTTTCCATTTAATCGAGTATGGAAGCAATCGGTTTATATAATTTCACTTCAAAAGAACCCGATGAATTGAGTTTTGCCAAAGGCGCTCAACTCAAAATTCTCAATATGGAAGACGATCCCAATTGGTTCAAAGCCGAATGTGATAGTAAAACGGGTCTCGTCCCAGCCAAGTACATCGAAATGCAGCCCCATCCGTGTCTTTCAGTAAATATGCAATCGATCGATGACACGATCGTATTGATGTTGTCGAAAATCCGTAACGAATACAACCACCAGGCGATCAATTCGGTCGATCATTCCGGGAATAGCGCTTCCGATTTGTCCTGGATATCGTTGATCGATCACGATCGATCGTCAAAGGGAATTGTCGCCAATAACAACATGGACTCGTCGAATTCGAAACCGGTGGTGTTTCCCGACTCGTATTATCCGCCAATCGATCAACCTCAACTTCAACAGTCAATTATGATTGGTAAATCGCTATCGACCTCGACAATCAAGAAACTGGTGAGTTGTCGAATTGAATCGTCAACGGGAACAACGACCGAACCACAATCTTTCATCGTCTGGATCACGGTGCGTGCAGGTGTGGTGGCGACGCTTCGAAAGTACGAACGCCACCAAAATATGGTAAGCTTTATCGATCGGCGAGCGAATCTTCCCGTGTCACATTTCAGTACACGACCACTTGGCTCGTTCCATGAGATACACGGAACACATCCCGGGCACATCAAATATCGATCTCAACATGCTCTGTTATTTCTTCTTTTTATACCTTCTTCTAACTCTGTAGGCTGCTAAGGCTTTGTGAGTTATTAACTCTTAACTTTGTAGGTTGTACCTAAATTTTCTTCTATTGTTGTTTTTTAACCTTTATAATCTAACTTATTTTCTTAACTTCTTCTTATAAATAATAATATTTACCTTTTAATATAAATAATTATATAATATAAATAATTATTTCTCATATTTATTTATTTAATTATATATATATTTATTTAATTATTTCTCATTTCTTATATAAATAATAATTCTTATTATTTACTAAAAAGGACAAATATAACAAAAATATATTGTTAAATAATATAACGAAAATAAATAAAATAACATATTG
The DNA here is from genome assembly GCA_001938485.1 of Girardia tigrina. NCBI lineage: Eukaryota > Metazoa > Platyhelminthes > Tricladida > Dugesiidae > Girardia > Girardia tigrina. Next base: position 61,445 of record MQRK01217781.1, read on the forward strand.
TTCATATAGCTCAACATATTCGAGAGAAACTCAAATATTTATCAAAAAAAATTTTTGTAGAGTAAATCTTAAAAAACAACTTTTTTTACGATTAATTTTAATAAAAACATTTAATCAATTTAAAATTGATTAATTTAAAATCAATTTAAAATTTGGTTCAAAGATGTGAGAAAATTTTTTTTCATTTTTTACAAATAATGATTTTTTTGTTTATCTCGAATACAATTACTAGGTGTTTTTTTCGAGATAAGACGGTAGTGCAGCACAAATAAGCTAGAAAGTAGATGGTCAGTATCAGATCAAAAAGCTGATGTTAAATTCTAGACAATATTAAAAGGACTTATGTTTGTATGATTGTTTACATTATTTTGTTATTTAAAAACATTGTTTAAATCAGGGCTGCGGAGTTGGAGTCAGAGTCGGACATTTTAAAAATATATGAGTTGGAGTCGGGTAAATTTAGTCCGATTCGGGTGCCCTGGTTTAAATTAACTCACAAAAAAGATTATAGTTAAGAAATCAAATATAAAAATTAAATAAAATATTCGTAGCAATTTTTTATTGCGAAATAACAATTCATATTATGTCTTAGTGTTGTTATTTGTTTAACTAAACCTAATATAAGTAGTCATTAATAAATCTCTTTAAGACTTATTTTAATTAAGTATTTATAATCAATTCGTAACATAATGTTAAATATTCCTTTTAGAAAAAATATCGAAAATAATTTAATCTTCTTAACCATTCATTTAATTCAACATATAGTTTATAGTTTTGACACTGAATTCATTATTAAATTAGATCTTTAAATGCAATAAACAAATTAACTTGGTTAATCACAAAGCCAATTCCTTATTTTATCATGCTAATTTCAATTTGTAATTTGGCTAAAAAATATGTTTTAAAATATTGTGACAATGGAAATAAATCCTTTTATCAAAAATTTGGTTTTAATAGTTTTGAGTTAAACCCAAAAACTATAAACTATAAAAAGTCAAAACTATTTTATATTTTGTTAAATTACGTTACTCTAATTTCAACTGTATATAATTTAAATTTATATTTTAAATGGTGTAAAAACAATTTCTACATCAAATAATTGTTGCTCTAAATTATTGCATTTCAGATCGTTCATGTTAAATCCTAAGTTTTTCTTACAGGTTCAGAATTTAAAACATAATATTTCCTATTCATATCATTAGTAATAAAAACAACAAATCCATAAAGTAGATAGTAAATAATTTTTTAAAAAAAAACAAAATATATAACAAATTAATTTTTTTAAATTAAACGAAAATAATCTGTTTAAATGTTTGATTTTATTTACAAAGTAAAATTTGTTTGAATTTTCAAATTGAAAATTATTTCCAAGGTATTTATAATATAGGACTATAGATTTTTTTTGTGAAATTTGACAATTAATATCGATATCTCCAGAGCTTTTTGTACAATGAATATTGAAAGCAATAATGAAAAATATTATCCAATAGCTGTTCTCATTGAAGAACTGAGAAACGATGATGTTCAATTGCGTTTAAATAGCATTAAACGATTAACAACCATATCTCTTGCCCTGGGAGCCGAAAGAACAAGATCGGAATTGATTCCGTTTTTAACAGAAACGATTTATGATGAAGACGAAGTGTTATTAGCTCTGGCGGAACAATTGGGCAATTTTATAACGTATGTCGGAGGACCGGAATTTGCGTACACGCTTTTACCGCCGCTGGAGAATTTGGCGATTGTACGGAGGTTTTATCGATTTTGGGTGTTTTTGGTTATCGATCTCCACCGGTTTGAGAGTGTGAATCTATGGAAAAAAATTAACTTTTCATTCCTTCGTTTTTATACATTTTCTTCAGTTAAGTTGCTTAATTCTCTGTATTTTTCCAGTTTTATTTTGAATTTTTTTCTACTTTTATTTTAGCTAATTTTAAAATATTCGAAAAATTATTTTAATTTAAAAAAAACAATTTTTTTATTTTTCTGGCAATATTTGATAATTTTTAAATAATTAAATACATTCTATTTATTTCTATAATAAAACTTGTATTTTTTTGAAAAATATTTTTGTGATTCTTTAAATATTCAATATTTGGTAATTTTATGTATATATATATATACAATTAATTTAAATATAATTTATTAATCGATTTCTAAAATTTAGAAAAATTGATTTTGTTTTGAAAATAAGTTTTGTGGGTTGAGGGAAGAGAAGTTATTTTAATTTGATAAAAAATCTTAAATATTCTTTAATATAATCTTTAATCTTAAATATTCTTTTTATTTTTTTCAGTTAATATTTTATAATTCTTAAATATTAAAAGAACGAAAATCGATTTTATTATTAAAATTTATTAATTTTTTCAATTTTGAAAATATAGAAAAAAATACATTATAAAATAAAAGAATGTTTTTTGAAATAAATATAGTATTTTTTAATTTACAGAATTTTGGGTATACGGGCCACTGCAAAAATAAAAGTATGAAAATATATGAAAAATTACAAGCATTCCAGGAAAAATAATTTAAAAATTAAAAAAAAATATTTAAAATGCTTAAAAGCAACCTAACAAGAAAAATATCTACATTTCTTATGTAATCACTTGCTTCTCTGACTTATTTTTTTCTTCTCATAATATTTCGAAATATTTCTTTTCGTTGCAATTTGTTTAGCTTTTATTCGGATTGCAACTGTTAAGATCCCTCTGTTTGCATTTCTAGAGTTTATGATTCAATCTTTAAGTTCAGTCTCCAATTCTGACTATATTCCTTTGTTCTTCATCTTGAACGTTTAGTCGGCGGCATCTTCTCCAAAACTTTTTCTAATTTTCTTCAATCGCGGATGCATCTTTCATCAATCTTATAATCGTTCTGTAGCTCTATTTCTATGTGCTATATCGTATGATACAATCTCAAGTTTCATTGCAGCAACTTCTTTTTCTTCTCATTTTTTAAAACTATTTTTTATTTATTCTTTTTTTTAGTAAAAATTTACCTAAAATAATTTTAAAAACAATTCAAAAAAATTATTTCATTTTAAATATAAAAAAAATACTTATAAAATATATTAAGCATACCTAAAAATATTCATATTTGTTTCAACAAATTATTAAACATTTATTTCATTCATCTAATCGGGGTACAAATATTTCCTAATTTAATTCGAATAATTTCTAAAAAAAGCCAGTGGTTACATAATGACTACATATGTTTTCATTGATATCTTGTGACTTCAAAAACATTTATATAAATTTTGTAAAATTATAGAAATATAGATAATAGGAATATAGATAATTTTTATATATTGTCATACTTTTATTTTTCCTGGGGCTCGTACGGAACTATACCAATTTTTTTCAATTTAAATTTCGTTTTAATTAGAAATTTGTTACTAATATTTAATTTTAATAGTTTTTAAAATACTTATTAGTTTTTTTGCAGTTTATTTCTAAAAAAACATTCTTTTATTTTGTAATAAAATTATCTATTTTTTATTAGATTTTCAAAATCGATTAATTAATAAATTTTAATAAGTTGACTTTCGTTTTTTTTGGAATATTTTAGAATTAAAGAATATTAACTGAAAAAAATAAAAAGAATATTTAAATATTTAAAAAGTATTTTTTCGAAGTAAATTAAAATTTCTAAATATTTTTAAACTAATTAAAAAAGTACAAAATATTAAAAATTATAATAAAGAATTTATTTTTTTAATAAATTTTCAAATTTTAATCAATCAAAAAATATTTAAAAAAAAATAAAAAAAATTTGTTCTATATTAAAATATTTTTTTGAAAATTTTAAAATTATCTAAAAAAATATTTGTAACAAATTTCAAAATATTTTTAACATAAACGGTAGAGATACTTAAAATAATGATAATGTACAAGAACGAATGACGAACACGTGGTTGTATTTAAATTGTTTTTCGTTGATCTGAAAGCATAGCCAAAAACACCCTCGATTTCTAGTAATATTTTACGGTGAAAATCCAGGTCGAAGAGTCTGTTGTGAGAGAAAAAGCGGTCGAATCGTTGCGTAAAATCGCCCCCGAGCATAACTCGTCCCATCTCGAGGAATATTACATCCCGCTCATCAACAAATTGGCCAAGGGTGAGTGGTTCACGAGCCGGACTTCTGCGTGCGGCCTACTGAGCGCTGTCTACTCGAGAATCGGGGATTTATCGAAGAACAATATGAGAATGCTGTATAAAGTGTTGTGCAAGGATGACACGCCGATGGTGAGGCGAGCGGCGGCTGCTCGATTGGGAGAAATGGCGGCCGTGATGGAGCCGGGCTTGGTGCGGTCGGATTTGGTGCCTTTATTTGCTCAAATGATCCAGGACGAGGATCATGATTCTGTGCGACTGTTGGCGGTCGAGGCGACAGTTCAGTTGTGTGGGGCTATAAAAATGTCGTGTTCCATTGCCGATATGGAAAGTTGGTCGGTTTCCTATGAAGAAGAACTGGAAAAATGTATTGTGCCGCAACTATTGAAAGCTGTTGTTGATAAATCGTGGCGAGTTCGATATATGGTTGCCGATAAAATAGCTGAAATCCAGGGCGCTTTGGGAACTAATTTATCGAAAAAACATTTACTGGTGAGAATAATTTATGAGTTTATTATTTTTTTTTTAATTTGTGATTTAATTTAATGATATTTTTTGTATTTATAATTTTTATGTTTTAAATGTTTTTAAATACACCGATTGATTTTTTTTATTAAAAATTATAAGTAAATGTACACGGCTTTAGGAGATCCCTTTAAGGTGTGGAATTTACAATATTATACACAGATTCCTTTGAGATTGAGGTCCACTTGTCCTGTTAATAATAACTCAGAGCAACGAGTGTTCCATTTCTCTCTCTTACTTCTCACAAATCTTCTCTATTTGCTTGACGTCGGACCTTTGAGGTACCTATGGCATTACAGAAATTCTTGTAATCTCAAACCAGCTCTTCACCATTTAAAAGTCTTGTTCGAATGTCGTTGCACTCACCCCCGACTATAAGTTAATGAGACCATTCTCAGAGATTTCGACATATTCCTGGTTATTGACAAAGGGATGATACAAACTATTCAAGATACAAAGGCAGTGGTCCAAATACCTCTCGGATAAAGCAATTGCACACTATCATCGACCCTCTACTGTGTTTTAAAGGGTAACCTAAATAAAACACCATAAAACTTATTATTTCTACTGATGTTTATTGCAATAAATGTGGTATGAACATAACTGGTAGTCACGGGGATACAGCTCTTTTTGTCGCCAAACTCACACTCAACCATCCGATTTGAATAACGTAAGATGTGACTCGTCAGACCAAACGATGTTAACCAACTGTCCAAGACTTTCGCTCTTTTCACCACGATAATATCTGTCTTCTGTTTGTCTCGCGAATATCTGATTTTTTCTTTCCAAGTCTTCTGAAGTAGCGGTAGTAGCGACGGGCAGTGTATAGAAAGGGCAGGGACGTAATCAGCGCAAGTTAGTGACTTGCGCTTACTAGGAATTCCTTGTTCAAGTGGGATAATTTCAATCCACTATTCCTGACACGACAGTGATTCAGCAGGTTACCCGGTCATTTCTAGCTAGGAATAAAACTCGCTGGTACTGCCATTGTAGCGCGCGTGTGGCCCCGGAAATCTAAGGGCATCACAGACCTGTTATTGCTCCATTTCATTTAGCTAAACACTATTTATTCCTCTAAGATGTCAGCATTTTGTGATTTCCATAATAAGTCATTTCATGCAGACGTCTCCTTATGGTCCACTTGGAGACTGGGAATGGGATATATAAAAAGTGATTTGGGTGAGGGAAGAATTTCTGGTTTAGAGGGCTAGCAAGACATTTATCGATGGGAGCCACAATAAGAAAAATGTGGTAATATATTACATAATATATTACAGTAAACATAAAACCAAGGTTTTCAAAATTTTAAAAATCTTTAAGCGGTACTAGATCTAGCAATTCTTCATTGACATCTGCAGAAACATATCAAATAAATACAGTCAATATTGGAATATATTGAGTATCCGTAGATTTGCCAAGAACTAAATTGGTTGCAACACAACTTTTTACATTTCTTATCAACTGCTCTAGACAATACTTACTGATTTCAGTAAGACGTCACTCAGTTTTATGACATGACATTAAAATTTGCTAAATTAATGAAGTAGTTTACTATTTATGAGATACAGATAGTTCTAAACCCCTTGATATTCTTAATAAAATCACCCTTTGTATATGAACGTTTTGCACGAGCAATATTTCACAATATAGCAAAGCCAGCGTTGACCACAGAATTATGTTTGTTAGCAAAATGCGAGATTAATTTTTTCTAAATAAGTAGCGAAGACTTCAAGGAATTTATTTTACATCTTAAATTAGAATTATGCGGATATTCAACAATAAAGTAAGCATGGTTTTGATCATGGTATCACTTTAGATTACTTACTTTGTACTGAGAAAGTGATTGACTGAAAATAAACACAGTGATTTTCCGTTTCTATCGACAAATGCATTATTTTCTTCGTATTTTGGTCTCAAACCTCTACTTTCATCTTCATATCTTTTCTTGTTATTTGACATTCATTGATTTTGCTAATGATTTTCAATAAACAAACTATTTTTCAGTACATTCAAAATATTTTATTGTAAAAGCGTCATTCATTGAATATATGTAAATATTACTATTAGTCGTGGATAAAATCTTAGTGATTTCTTATAGTTAAAAAAGTTTGTCCTCGTTTGAATAATAAACTATTACAATTTATAAAATTTTGAATAACGAAACCATAAATTTAGTTATCTTGTGGTTTAAAAAGATAAGTTTTTTATAAATGAATGACTTCTAAATGTTAAGCTTTGCTAACTGAAGCATTTCAATATTTAATGTCTATTTTTTATTTTAATGAGTAATAAAAAATATTGATTAGTTGTGGATACAAAAGAATTGATAATAACAATAAAATGAATGTAAAATAATCTTCTACTTATATAAAATTTTAAATTTAACCATTTCCAGTCCATTGTTGCCATATGGCAACATATTTGAAAAATTAAATTACAGTTATCTCTTTTACCCAATTTAAATTTTACACATAGTAATAGTTTCTAAAAAGTCTAATAGATGACACTACACATATTAGAATGCAAAAAACGCGATTCTCACTTTTTTCTTAGCAATTTAAATCAACATTGTTTTTTTTCAAAATTAATAATTTGGGCTTGGAAGGGTTAACTCAATTTTAATGCATAATAAACTTTACACTAATTAATAATTACACTTTCAAATAAACAGAAAGTTAGAGATGACATCATGATTACGAGAATTGATCACATAATTTTCATATTCGATGTCTATCTTTTTCTAATCTTAAAATATTTTTGTATCTTTGCACATTTATCAATTGGAAACAGATGAATTAATCTAATTTTCTGATGTTGGCATTAGCAAAATTACTCATTTTTTTATTTCTTCTTAAGAAAATGAATGATATCATTTCAACATTTTGTATCTTATTAATTTTTTGTGTGACAAAATGTGATATACGTTTTAAATTCTAAGAAATTAATTTTAAAAACCGAATGATTTCTTTAAATTAAAAAAATAATCTAGGGTGACCAGTTGCTTAAAACCGGTAGGATGACAATCATTGATAAAAATCCAGACAGTCATATATTTCGTTGATTCATCTGCGTTAGATTAAATATGAGGTATTTTCCTTCAAAATATATGTTAAAAAGATGTATATTTTTGGGATGACAACAGGTTAAGCTGACAGAAATTGTTCTAAATTTTCATTTTACAGAATTTGAATTTAAAATATTTAATTAAATGACATTGTTCAAATACTAATACTCATACATAATTCTCGTATAAATTTACGACTTCTTTCACAAGTACCTTCTTTTATGGCATATTTTCACGCTTAATTAAAATTTCACACTTAACATTAAATGTCTCAAAATTAGATAAAAATTTTATGAAACATAGACAGTTTTTCAAATCCCGCCCGGACGAGCATAAGAACCCGGACATGTCCGGAAAAATCCGGATGTATGGTGACCCTAATTAATCTTATATCACAGAATCTCGGTACAAATATTGAGACGAAAAATTAAAGGAATTGAAGTGCTTATATTTTCATGCTATATTTTTTTATTTATTTGTATAAACGAAAATGTTCTTATTAATTGTATTATTAGGGAGCATTTATAACCCTTCTTAAAGACAGCCAAGCTGAAGTTAGAGCAGTCAGTGCTAGTAAGATCAATTCATTCGCATCAGAACTTTCGGACGATAACAGGAAACAAATCATCAAAGAAACTATGATTCCAGTTGTAAAAGAATTGATGATAGACACCAATTGTCATGTCAAATCATCTTTAGCTACTTCAGTTATGGGACTAGCTAAATATATTGATACACAAGATACAATAACCCATTTATTACCAATTTTTATTCAACAATTGAAGGATGAAAATTCAGAAGTTTTAACTAAATTTCTCACCATTTCAATTTAATTCTCCATTTGCAGGTCAGAGTGAACATCATTTCTAACATCAATGCAGTACACGAAGTATTGGGAGTTGAACAACTGAGTTTAAATCTTCTGCCTACAATAGTTGAACTGTCATCTGATAGCAAATGGAGAGTAAGACTGGCGATAATTGAAAATTTCCCGCTATTAGCTAGACAATTGAGTCGAAAATTCTTTGATGATCAACTGAAAACCGTTTGTTTGTCGTGGCTGGTGGACCATGTCTATGCAATCAGAGAAGCTGCTGTGAATAATTTGACCAAATTAACGGAAATTTTCGGTGTTGAATGGGCTGAATCTATGATTGTTCCACGTGTAAGTTTTCTCTTTATTCAATCAATTTGGATTTTTGTTTGGCTATATTTAACTTTTTTACTAATCGATATAGCAAACACGTGATCAATATTTTTTACCATAACTTGTTTTTATATCAATTTTAACACTAAACTCTCAAAATGGCGGATTGAACATTTAATAATTTCAATTTCCATTATAATTATGTGAATATGGTTTTATAAGATTATGAAGACTTTCCATAAGACAACATTGTAATTATAATTCAATGATAATGTTCCTTTTAAGCACTTTAATTTAAATAATAGAATGAATTAAACCGAATACACATTTTACGTCGGTAGCTCTAGTGTTAAAGCAAAAAGTGGCACTTATATCCTTTAAATGTTTTCGCTAACCATCTTTTATTTCTCACAAAAAAGGTCAGTCGTAATTGCATTTCATGAAATGCTTTTTACAATTGACTCTGTAAGAGAGTGTAACTCTTTACCGTGACGAAGCGAAGGCAGAAGAACAAGCCACTAGTCGGTTATCGAGAAATCTGCATGCAAATGTCTCCACCTAAACGGTGCGATTAAATTAAATTAAATTAAACCCCTTTCTCCAAACAACTTGTTTCCAGGGACATGGTTATGTATACAAAGAAAAGATAACTCTTCCCAAAACACCCGCTAACGTCTCTGATATCGCTTGTTGCCAAAACAACAAATCTCCGTTTTCAAGTTCAGGAATATTAAAGTTGCGAGGGGGGAATGATTTTATGAGCCAGCGATACCCACCAATGAACAATGTTTTTTCACACACTGAAGTTTTACCAGAATAAAAAGTCCAGGATCTGGAATTTCAACTGTTGCTTCACCACTCTTATAGTCGACACGTTGCCCCGTTAGATTTTTATTTGTTCTGATCGATGGCTCACTTCTTGCATGGTCATAAATTGTGGACGTTGAAATTAGGCGTGGAAAGTTTTTTGTTTCAAACGATATAAAAATTGTAGATGATTTGATAAAAATAACTGATTTAAATTGATTGTGGTTTGTCGAATAAATAGATAATTTGATGTTGCTTGAATTTCAGTTTAAGTAAAGTTGATTAAACAGTTGATATTATTTCAAAATATCCTCCGCCATTGACTGACCAGAACAGAGTTCATACATCAATCCCATACTTTCACACTTAAGAATCAATATTTAGCAACGAATCACCGGTGTTTTCAACATTCCAAATATTAAGCTGTTTTTCCAAGTTTATATTTTTTGTTTATACATCATGGAATTCATTTTTACGTTTCCATGTCATGTGTCAGATTAACCCTTCGTAACATGCTGTGACACTTCTGTAACAAACCGCTGTAACTCTAACTATTAACATATCACATTTTAAATCACCGGTACATGCTCGGTGTGTAACAGATATGCAACAGTGATTTAAAATGTGATATGTTAATAGTTAGAGATCATATAAGAGTTGCAACGGTTTGTTACAGAAGTGTCACACCATGTCGCCATATAAACAACATCAATATGAGGTTTACAACATTTATTAATATTACAAGCGCATTCACTATTTGACATCTCTCTTGATCAATTTTTTCTGAGTTCAAACTAATTATTTTCAATAAATGAAAATCTGTTAATAAGAATTATTAAATTATAAAGAATCTAATTGGTTAAAATTAAATTACATTAAAAAATAAATAATACATTCAAAAATTATTTTAAATCTTTTTACTTTAAAATTAAATTAAATTATTTTTAATTAGTAAGAATCAAAGAAAATATCAATCATCCATCTGTGTAGGAGAGGCACAATCCGAATCAACATTCTACATGCACAATATCAATACACAATTCAAAACATTCCTCACAATAACAAATGAAATAAATTTGGAGTCAGCTGTAATTATGGGAGATAATCATAAAAATCGATTCGTTTATGTGAATGATTTTTATTTCGGAATTAATTTAATTGCTAATTAAATCGTTAAGTTCGTTTATATTGATATTAATAAGGAAATTTCAAAGACCAATAAATTTGTTTACATATTGGCAACAAATTAAAATGACATTTTTAAGTTTATATAAAGTTTATATATAAGTCCATATAAAAAAATATTTCGCAAATGTTTTATGTAATAGAAATTATGGATACATCGACTTGGAAGGTTTGGAAAAATTAGTTATAGAAAGTAATGTGCAGAGTGACCTTAGAATTGACCTAAAAGTAATAATAATATTAATTTAATTCGACGTTTTTATTCGCGGTGTTTTGTCCAAAAAACGTGTTGGTTATTCAAAATATATTGTTATTAATTTAGACGGATCAGCCGCCATCATCAGACCGAATTAACGATGATATACTCGCGTTTATATATCAATCATTAATTTTATATATCAATTACCGTTTTCCAACCGTTTATATATAATCATTATGTCATTTAAATCATGAAAATACTTTCAATAAAGTTGAAGAGGATAAAAAGATTTGATCAACAATACTTCACACATCGCCCTCTCCCAGTAATTATCGAATTGTGAACACAAAATCTTAAAATTACTTACAAATTATGGAGAAATAATGTTAATGAACACCATTGCTGTTCGGGAATTGTTATATTTTGCAACATCGAATTTACGATTTCTATTTAATAATGATTGGTATCAACAGGTTGATGGGGTAGCTATGGGTTCTCCATTAGCTCCAACTTTAGCTTCGATATTTCTTTCAAAGGTTGATAAGTCTATATGATGGTATAAACGTTTAAAATTTATAAACGTTATGTAGATGATATTTTTCTATTGTTTAATAATAAAGAACAAGTCGAGCTTTTCTTAAATTATATGAATTCCCTACATTCAAATATAAAATTCACGGTAGAATATGAAAACAATAATGTTTTACCATTCTTAGATCTTTTGATAGAAAGAGCGAAAAACAACCATTTTGAAACTGGGATCTATAGAAAGAAAACTAACAGTTTTTGTGAACCTAAATATATAAGAAATATGATAAAAATATGATGAAATCTATAGATCTTGGACACTTTCATCTACGTACACTAAATGTAATGAAATTATTAATAAGTTAATGAATTTACTCCATAAAAATGGATATTCCAAATCGATAGTTGAAAAATTTACTCGGGAAACTGTCGATAAATTAATTAAATCGGAAAATGAAAATGAAAAATCAAATACAATAAATGGCGACAGAAACAAAAATGAGATAAATACTAATTATGATAATATTGGTTTTGCTTTGACTGTTCCCTACTCTGGGGGTTTCAGGAAATTCAAAAACTCTATTTTGAAACATGATTAAAATAATTTATTAAATTTAAAAATTGTATCTGGATCATGCAAGATAGGAAGTTTGTTTAGTAGTAAATCTATCACTCCAACTGGGTTATGTTCCAATTTAGTTTATCAATATAAATGTAATGGGTGTGACGCCACATACATCGGAGAGGCTTGTCGTCATCTCTGTAAACGGATTCAGGAACATAATCGCAGGGAAAGTGATAGCAATATTGCTCAACATAAGAAGAACTGTTTGAATAGTAAAGTTGATGTAAGTAATTTTAAGATTTTGTGTTCACAATTTGATAATTACTCGGAGAGGGTGATGTATGAAGCATTGTTGATTAAATCTTTTGATCCTAAAATCAATGTCCAAACACCATCCTCTTCAACTTTATTGAAAGTATTTTCATGATTTAAATGACATAATGATTACATAAACATTGCTTGGATATATATATAATATACATATAATATATATCTATATCTATATATTATATGTATAATATATATATATTGGATATCGTTAATTTAGTCTGATGATGACGGTTGATCCATCGAAATTAATCATAATATATTTTTATGAATTTTTTTTTGTTTTTTAAAAATTCCTTGTCGTCATTTTTTAAATATGTTACAAAATTACATTTTTAATAAATGTTGAAAATGAAAACGAAGGAAAAATGCGCCTCTCAGAAATGATTTTCATATTTACAATCCGTCTTATCGAAATAGTCGCTCATTCCGAAATGATTATTGATTTCCAATTATTTCGACAGATGGTCCAATTGTCGAAAGATGCCAATTATCTTCATCGCATGATCTGTCTCCAATGCATCAGTTCCCTGGCACCTCTGCTGGGTCCCAGCTTGACTAAAGAAAAATTTTTACCCACTGTTCTATACATGAGGGACGACAAAGTCGCTAATGTCCGATTCAAAGTAAATTCTCTTCATCATTGGAAATATAGTGCTACAAATCGTTTCAGACAGCGCAAACACTGGCTAAAATATGTATGTCACTTGATGCTCCGGTTCTGCAGTCGGAAGTGAGACCGTGCTTGGATAAGCTTGTTTGCGATGAAGACTTGGATGTCAAATTCTTTGCATTGGAAGCAGTCGAACAACTTCAGTCTCATTTGAAATCGGTTTAAACTATTCAAAGTATTCTTTGAAACAATAAAGAATTATGATTGCTTTTTTGTGTGTATGTTTATCTGTGTGTGTGTGTGTAAATGAAATATATGTCCGGATTTATTTGTGTGAAGATCGATAACTTTATTCAGAGTAATAATATTAGTTTATAATGACTCATTTAACTGATCACTCTTTCATTTGTCACGAAATCTGTAAATTTACAATTACAATTTTTTCGGACAGTTTTTTGCATTAGAGGTACTTTTTAACAAAGAAAGGCTCATATGATTGAGGTATAATGAATTTAATAAAAAAATTAACCTAAACTAGCAAGAGAACAAGTAAACCTAGAAGGAGATATTAAGATTTTTTACATGTCAGGAATTACGTCTTATGATCAAAAAAATAGACTTCCCTAGAAAATACAAAATATTGAATCGAGGTTGAAGATGCATCGAAAGAGGATTAAACAATATAGAAAAAAATCAAAGATTAAAGGATTTTTATCAATTTAAAAAAAATGAATTGAGTAGAGTAACAATTTTAAAATTAATATAATAAACAACTAGATTATAATAAAAAAAGTCATTACGAAACCCATTTTTTTTTATTATAATCTAGTTGTTTATTATATTAATTTTAAAATTGTTACTCTACTCAATTTATTTTTTTTTTAAACTGATAAAAATCTTTGATTTTTTTCTATATTGTTTAATCCTCTTTCGATGCATCTTCAACCTCGTAATGATATTCATTTCCTTTCCTTTTTATGCTATATACAGGGCCAATCCTGACGATGGGCGAAAATTGGGGAAAATCTCCCCGTCTACAAATTTGGGACATGAGACCGCACAGAACGGCCACCTACCCAGGATTGGCTCTGTCTATATAATTATATATATGCGTCTGACTATATATATATATATATATATATACAGCGGAACCCCGTTATAAGGAAGGAATTTTGTAGTCCTTGCCGCATCCTACATGTTTCAATGTATTTTCCATCCCGTTATAACGAACCCCTCTATAACGAAAACCCCGTTATTGCGAAGAAAAAATGGCCCAAAATGTGGAAAATTGATCTCGTTATAACGAAGTCAATGCTGCTCATATGGAAGCAACCATATGAATAAATTGCATTTCTGGGTGTGTGAGTTTTCAGTAATAGAGACGTCAGTGTCTGTCGTCAACTGACAGAGACAAAAATATCTTGTTCAATCAGAATAAGGTTTGAGTGGATTAGTGAGGGATAGATTGTTGTTATGTGGTGCCATCGCTCTCTATTCTCATTTGAAAAAGGTGGGTTATTTGTATTACGATAAACCGAAGCTTGGATACTGTCCCTCAAAATGAGGTTTTCCAGCGCGAACACAAATTACAATTTCCTTTTCTTAATCCAATTATCGCAACTGAATCCGCGAGTTCATGTTTCATTGATGGATGTGGGTGAGTGGGTATTAAACTGTTGTTATGGCCGAGCCATTGTTGTCTGTACTCATTTGATAAAATGCGGGTCTTCTCCTTTCGCCGTCTTCTCCTTTGGGTGGAAGCAAAAAAGGATCTTCAGTCGTTTGGCATCACAATCTTTGACTGTGTTCAACTTTCGTCTCGTGCTTTGAGTGAAGTGGATACACAGACAATCGTCAATTGTTTTCATCATTCTAGTTTCCTACACGACCCATTTCCAGAAACAATTGATAATTCTGCTACAGGGACATCTGAATCCACTCTAAATGAGACTAGGAACATTTTCACATTCCTCGGCAACAACTTTGGAAAGGACGGCTGCGTGGAGGACTTCTTGGGAGTGGACGAACTTGTGTCAACGGAAGGTATCCTTCAGGATTCCGAGATTCTCGAAAAGGTTGGTAAATACTGTAACAGCATGTGTCAAATATTGTATGATGTCGTAATTCTTTGTTTCTGTAAATTCGTCCTGGCTCCTGTGTTGAGGATGAGCAATCAGATGGTGACGATATGGAGGAAAACGTTCCACCTGTGACCCTTGCGTCTATGTTAGAAAGCTTGACTACACTTCGACGCTACTGTGCCGAGCGAGGACGGGACATTTTACAACCCTTGGAGATTGTAGAGAAGGCTGTGGCTACGAGTTACATATCTCGTCAGTCAAAAATAACCGATTTTTTCCCTATATCTACTAAAAATGATCATTTGGTGTTGTTTTGACAAAAAAGGTTTTATTAAAATAGTTTTCTTATTTCTGATGTTTTGTCATAATTCTTGTGTGAATAAATGACAAATTTTTGTACCAATTTTTTTCTCATGTACAAAATAAGAGGCTTCTTGGTTGAATACATGTGGGAACAACTAGTTTGCATCGAAGAAATGAGGTTTAGATGAGTTTACATATAGTTATAGGCTGGGGTCAGCGTATGACCCCACAAAACCTGAGTGTGATTTTTTGAGGTGTGATAAAATCATTTTTTATCACAATGACAAAAGGAGTAAGGTGCATCTTCTGGTTTTATTTTCTACAACATGTAACAAGAAATGTCACAAAAAAATAAAGCTGCAGAATATTTACTCTTTCCACAGTCAACTTTGATAAATTACCGTGGGGTCATACGCTGACCCCAGAGACCCTCTAAGGGTTAAAACAGGTTGCTTCTCGCTATAACGAAGAAATTTCTCGGTCCCGTGCACTTCGTTATAATGGGGTTCCACTGTATATATAATTTATTATAAATAAAAAATAAATAGTAGGGTACTACAATAACAAATGAACAGTTTCGTAGCGGAATGGTAGAAATTTTTCATTACAAAGACATAACCAAAAAATAGAATTAGTAAGGAATCCAAAAATATTACTTACGAAAATAATGAAAAATTCAAAAAATTATTACAAATAAAAAAAAGTACAATTTTAAACAAATTTTTAGTAAATTGATGTTTCTAATCCGTGCATCTTTAATCCGACAGGTCCGAAAATCCCCTGCCTTAATTAAATATTTATTTAAATAAATATATATCCTATAAATTTTTTCGGACAGTTTTTCGCATTTGAAGTACTGACTATTTGACAAGGAATTATTTGTTTGATTGTTAAAGGGAGGGGTATTAAAAGCGAATGGAGACGAGCTAAACTTCAATCAGACAAGGACGAGCTCAAAACCAAATTTGAAGACGTCAACAAACGCACGATCGAATATAAACTACACGCCGATGAGTTAAAAGAGAAAACCACAACAATCGAAGCTCAATTACGAGAACTAGAAACGAATAAATTGAAACTGGAACAAGATGCTATGAAAAAGGCAATTTCTCATAACGAATCTTTGACTAAATATGCAGTTTTAGAACACAGATTAGCGAAAATTGTGATAAAAGACAATCAAATCAAACATTCAAGACAAATAAATTATATGTTCGCACAAATATTCTAATTTCCAATTGTCCGCAATTTTTTTCTGTTAATTAAAACAACTGTTTTACTGTATCAGTCGTTTTCCTCATCACACGCCACCGTGATGTCATCATCATCAATTTCAAAATCTTCTAACCACCCAGGAGCGCGACGAACCCTCCTCGGTCGGCTTGTCGCCGCATCAAAAACTGCCTCTCCTACCTCCTCCTCAATTCGACTCTTCATTGCGCTCTTGCTGTGGGCCTTCTCCATCGATTCCAACCTCGTTCATGTCAACTCGTTCTGATATTGCTGGCACACGTCTAAAATCGGCCACGTGCCTAGGAATTCCGTCTACCTCGACAGACTTTTCAGAATTGATTCGAGACACCACTCCTTTAGTCCACCTTGTCGTGCACCTTGCGCCACCCGGCTTCACATACGATTGCTCACCGGGTGCAAATTCCACTCCATACCGTTGTTCGATCATAGAAGTCGTCATTGAAAATCGCCACTCATACGAGAAGATTCCATTGCTGACACTGAATCACCGCTTAAACCTGTTTTTGGGGTCAAAGTATAATAGTATACCATCTCTAAAAAACTTATAAAACTTTCATTTATAATAAATAAAATAATAAGAAAGCTCAGTGGAAATATTTTGAAAAAATATTTTACATGTAAATAACGACATTCAAATTCGACCTGCAAGTGGTAATGAAAATCCAATTATAGTGCAGGATTTATTCCTTTGAAAAGTTCTTTCTGGTTAAACTGATTTGACAGTAATATTTTGGAAAATAGAGGATCGAATGATATATCAGAGAAAATGTCAGATACTTCAAAGAAATTTCACTGAAATGGCCATTGCCGTGATGACAATGGTATATGAGAAAGTCCCTCAAAGTCTTATATTCTTTTGATTCGAACTTTAGAAAATGTTGAACAAATGTGACAAATTTGGCGTAATTTGTGATTGGTCGTTTTCTTTTTGGTGACTCGCTTCGATTTTTGA
Organism: Girardia tigrina; assembly: GCA_001938485.1. Classification (NCBI taxonomy): domain Eukaryota; kingdom Metazoa; phylum Platyhelminthes; order Tricladida; family Dugesiidae; genus Girardia; species Girardia tigrina. The sequence continues at coordinate 79,107 of MQRK01217781.1, forward strand.
AATTTATAAAATTGAAAGAGTAATATTGCTGAGCATAAAAAAACGTGTAAATGTAATATAAGCATAAATGATTTTAAGATTTTGTGCAAGCATTTTAAAAATTATTGGGAGAGAGTGTCATGTGAAGCATTGTTGATAAGATCATGTGATCCTAAAATCAATGTTCAAACAGCACTCTCAACTAATTTGTTAAGAGTTTTCGATTAGACTTACATAAGTGATTACATAATCATTCTTTTCATATATAAAAGCAATAAAAAAGAACATAATCAGTGATCTGATGATGACGGTTAAACCATCGAAATATATTATCCTGAAATATATTTTTAAATGGCGTTTATTTGTTTATAAAGTTTGGAATGTTTGTTTTTTGTAATGAATACAAACAAAACGATTGACAAAGTAAATGAAACCAAATTGAAATGCGAAATCGTGAATTCCAAAGGTTCATGGCACAGCGGATGCAATGAGAGTTGTTGGGTCTACGTTGACGGACTGGGATACGAATAATCCGAGGGCGATGTTGCTTGTGTTTTTTTTCTCAATATGCAGAGATCGTTAATTTGAATCTCATTCGCGACCGACGCACTGGTCGATCGAGCGGATTTTGTTTCGTTTACCATGAGGATAAAAGAAATGGTCAAACATTGATAGTCGATCATGTCGAGGATTGCAAACTGCCGGTTCTCGATAAGGACGAGAAAGACGTGTTGAAGAAGTTAATCTGTGAGCGCGGAAACGGACCGGAGCACGTGGAAATATTAACAATTACAGATCAAATCGGAGGAAGGCAAAAGGCGATTGTATTTGGGAGTAGATGAGTTCGAATGGAGGAGGAGAGTAAGGTGAGCTTCAATCCTTTCCCCCCTGCTTCCCTCATTAAACCCACCAACCCCAGGACGCCGCTACCATGCTGCGCCTGCTCTAACACTAACACATATGTTCAAGGTATAATGAATTTAATGAACAAATTACCCTAAATTAGCAAGAGAACAAATAAACCTAGAAGGAGAAAATAAGATTTTTTTACTTGTCAGGAATGACTTCATATTTTGTTTCTTTTTTGAATCGATGTTTTGAAACGATGTCTTTTGAATCACATAAAATAGACTTCCCTCAAAATACATAAAGGCCGATATGGTGAATCGAGGTTGAAGATACATGGGAAGAGGATTAAACTTGCTTTTCTTCTACCGACATGGATTTCTTTTACTAGTCCGATTTCCATATCCATTTGTATAGTAATACCTTTCTTACGGTTTTCTCGTCTTAATAGACCACTACATTTAAACTTATATAACTGTTAAATTGATCGATTATCGCGAGTATATATTGATATCCATAATTATTTCTTTGAAACGGTTCGCAGAAATTCATATATAGTTTTGGAAGTTTTCATTCGCGCATTGTTTCATGTGTTTCTCTTTTGTTTTCGCTGTTAGGGTCTTCGTCTACTGACAATTTTAACAGCTTTTTACAATTTCCTTTATTGTTTTACTCATATCATCAATATCGAAGTCATCTTTTAAATAATTTTAAGTTTTCTTGCTACCAGCGTGACATATGTTACGACAGAGATATTTGAGTAACCGAACGTATCTCGAAAGAAAACCCCTTGCAATCCACACCCCGTACGCCCGAGACCATTGGAGAGAATTGTGAGGATAGTCTAGCTCGATTATCCCCGATTAGTTTTAAATTGGTCCCAAACATTTTGGGGCAGTGAAAATGCGAGGAATTTCCCTGAGTCCGTCCCAATTACCGCTTGCGGTTTCCAAGAGTCTCTTGAGGCTTCCTAAAATAAAATAGAAAAGTTAACAATTTTAATTAACTTAATTATATTACCTTGAGAATTTATAAAGTCCATTTGAAAGTTTACCAAAAATCCACCCGATGATTCTATGTACGAGAATTCATCGTTGTTTACCTTCGTGGTAAACTTTGCACGAACATCCTGCAGGTCGCGAAATGACTGCAGATGTTGCACCCGCAAGGCAGGATGTCGCAGAGACAACGACCGACGTGAAACAAACAGTGCCGACGAATCTACTACCACAGTGTTTATTCCGTGGCCAAATAAACTTCCTGCCAAATAAACATTCAACTCCGAAGGGTATAAAGACCCGACACAAGCCCCACGCAAACAGAACGAAAAAATTTTAATTTGATAAATTTTGATTTAATAATTTTCAATTCGATAATTTTCAATTTGACAGTTTTATTTTCAATTCGACAATTTTATTTTCCATTATTATCGCACACTTTGGCAACGCACATTTTGCACAGCACTTTGCAGCACAATTTTTCTATTTGATTTATATTCCAAAATATTATTTCAATTTGTTGGCAAGCGTTTAACCTGTACTCAGCGACGAAACTATCAGTTATATTCACTAATTTGGGAGAAAAAGAACACCGAGAGGTATCATCATTGTTTGGGTCTATTCATTTCATCTCATTATATTTCATTTGTCGTTTTATTATGTTTGATAATTATAATTTTCGCTTTAATTGATAATTTGTTGAACTATTTCACGTCGTGTTACTCCTAATTCTATTTCCAATTTATTAAACAGTTGCAGTTTTAATTGAAATATTAAATAAATATTCAAATCCTTATTGTTGATTTATTTCATTAACGTTATTTAATATCGATATGATCAATGCGAGGAGGAGACGTTTTATTAAAACGGAATCGATAGAAGTTGTGTACCAGAGATACGATGTTGGTTCCTTCCCGTATCAAAGGACCGAGCGGAGCGGTCTTTGGGTTCGGGTATGTCAGTGGTTCTCAACTAATTTAAAAACGCGGAACACAATTCACATGAATTTTTTTACGCGGAACACTGACAAAAAATTCATTGAAAAATTCTCTATCGAACGTATTATTTCGTTT
>MQRK01217781.1:82176-94788 GCA_001938485.1 Girardia tigrina
TGTTTGATTTGTATCTTAAATGCAAATTTAAAGATAAAATGTAGATATTTTCGCGGAACACTGAAAGCGGATTCGCGGAACACTGATGTGCCGCGGAACACGGGTTGAGAACCACTGGGGTATGTGATCGGATCGTACAAGCAAAATTATTGTAAATAATTGTAATTAGTTCCTGTACGATAATCTTCTGAACAATTTAAAAATTTTTTTTATTTTCTTTATGATATCGTAATTTAAGATAAAAAGATTTGGGATTTAATGGTGATAACTGATTAATTCTTAATACCCTTGAGTGTATCATTTTATTTTTCTTGGTTTATTTTAACAGTAATTTCATTAATGGATTTTAAACACTTAGTTTTAATGTTTATAATATTGTAAATAAATAATATTGTTAATATATAAATAACAGTAAGTAAAATAATAAAATATTAATTAAAATATTAAATATAAATGCTTAAAAATAGATAGATAATATTAATTTTAAACATTTGCAATTTTCTCGTTTTATTTGTCTTGGCTTTCTTCCTAATTAAATTAATTTGATCCGTATATGATTGCTCAGAAGTTTAACGGTTTCCTTTTGCGATGACACAATAAATTTAAACTGCTCGAAAGTTCATGGTTAATGTAATCGAAACTAAAGTTAAAAAAAGAGGAAAAACTATAAAAAGGAAGTTGAAAATACTGTTCGAAGTAATTCTGGTTAACTGAGTAGTGGTCATTTCGAACCGACTACTGGGAACAAAACAAACCCGATTTCTTCGTGCCAAATGAAAATTTTTATTGTCGGCTTGATTACCGAAATAGATGATCACAAAATTTCCTTGACCGTCTCTAATAATGAGCAGTCTATGACAGAGTCAGGAATGTCAAGTTAAAGCTTTTCAACACTTCAGAGCTCAAAAACTTTAATATTTAGATTTCACTAATTTAATAAATTCATTATTCATTCCTATTTTAACTACATTTTTTGTAAACGATCAAAAGTTCTTAAGAAATTTTCTTTAATAAGTAGTAATAATTAATTTTCTTTTGTCTTATTAATATTGGATTCCATTTTAAAAGTAATTAACCGATCTCTCATTGTACCGTATGTAAAATATTTGATTACACCTAACAAAGATGTGTCTCCTGAGGTACATGTCCTTTAAACAAATATGATATTCGAATTATAAATGCTATCCAACTAAAGTAATATAATATAACTGTGATGATAAAGAGGCGATTATTGATTGAGAATGTCGATGGATTTTTGAATTGACCAGATGCCGAATAAAACAAAAACCATAAAATTTAAAAACCAAAAAACTGCTGATCGATTGGAATTATTTTCTTGCGAACTGAAATTCGATAACCCTATATTCGATAATCAATGACTTGATTTTACAATAATTTGCATCATTTGAAGTATTTATCTCGATCAGTGCGACGGTAATAATAATATTGAATTGAAATTTCAACAAAAAATCTTTATTTACAACATTGGATTTTTTATGTTTTATACATTTAAACAAAATCCTTGTATAAAAAATATTGAATTAGCAAAATATCAATTAATAATTCTGTAAATAATACAAATCGATTTTTAACACTTAAATATTTCAAATATTTCATTATAAATTTTTCCATTGAATAATACACATAATTGTTGTGGTACACAACAATAACTAATAATGTAATTGGAGTAAAGCTCAACCATTAAACAATCTTGATCATAAACTACCAAGGTATTAGAGGAGCGGCATATCGCTTCGATCATAGTTTTCATACTACATAAATTATCAAGTTCTCAAACTCTCATTGTTACTCACATAAATCACCATCCGACACAATCAAACTGATATACAACCGAACACGAATATGAAATATAATATGTAAAGATATATGAATTTATATAAATATGTGAATATAAATATAATTTAAATACCACAGAGATGAAGGACCTTCGGCAATGACACAGGGTGCTCGTAGCATGCAAGGGGCACGCGGGCAGTTCGACGTTTGTTTCCGTGGGATCCCCTTCGTCTTTCAGCGATAACGTAATGTGAAGTATAGTCCTAATTCGAATTAAAGTCATCCCCTCCAGAAGCTCAACCACCAGTCGGGTCATCCTCGGTTCTGGTTAAGAACCCGAAGGCGCTCCGACACAACCCGTTGATGTGAGTGAAGGAGTCGTGTCTGTTCTCCATTGACATGTAATTAGTTGAGTTTGATAGAGTTGCCGTTGAACTCTAATGGAAAACGGATGGGAGCTCGGAGTCATCATTAATGTTGTTTGAAGGGGAGCACGACACATATCATCTTGTGTAAATCTTCCAAAAATATGGTATTGATGCACACTCTAATACTGAATTCTTCTGTCAGACAAGAGACACATTGTTTTAAAGTTTTTTGACAATCTTCCTCAATCCACTGTATCATTCTATCGACAGTTTCTTGTGTCTTTTTAGTTTTCTGCACTCTCCTTTTGAAAGTGGCTTGTTTTGATTGTTGCGAATCCAATTATAAGCTCTTCTTGTATTTATTTCGTAGAGGTCACTGGCTGACTTCCAATCACCTCCATTTTCATAGATTTCTTAAATTTTTCGACGGGCACTTCTGTCATTTTTATTATATTTTCTGCGTGGCATGATGATTGGTTTTTTTTATAAATTGATGAAATAAAACAAATATAGAAGGAATGCAATTTTTACTATTACATACATCAAAAGTGAAAAAATCAAATTCAAGATATTCTTAAATAATTCAAGAGATATTTATATTTGACATTTATTTTCATATTTATATTTTTGTTAAATTGATTTTCAATTATATGAAATTGAATTGTAAAAGGTATAGCAATATTAAATGTCAGACGTGCAATACAATTGCCTGTTGATATATGTAAGCAGTATGAATTATTGTGTATGATACTCCGTTTAATATGTATTACGATGCACATATAATTAATTTGGATAAATGTATACACCCGTTTATACACATATAATTTATAAGGGCCCTCTTACATTGAATAAGGGCACTAGATGAATCTATTTATAGATTTGTGATATATTCTGATATTTTTTTGTGATATATTTTGGATTTATTTTGAATTACAATAAAAAATCAATAATAAGTAAGATTTTTTTAATAAATTTATTTATTGATTTAAATTTTTTATACAACCTTTTACAATTTTTTTTCAAATATACAAAAAAATTTTTTTAATCAATCTCCGTTTATGTCAATCTTCATAAGCGAAGAAGGAAAAAAAATTTTGATGTGGCGATAGTATTCTTTTAGATTAGAATAATCGCCACTAGATATTTGGCTTGTTATTAAGCCTGACAGCAGGTCCTGTCTTTGAGACGGGGTCATCTCCGAAATCCCCGGCGCTAATGTTAGTGCCGATCGAACGCTTCTCTTCAGTTAAATATATTATAAATATTTACGAATTTCGATTTGCTTTTTGTCGTAATGGTTCACTTTTCTCAGAATCGTTCGATATACTCCTAAAATTGTACACTAAAATTATTTAAAAAAAAATATTAATGCCTTGATTCAATTATTTGGGCATCTTCAGTTGCGCTGCTGATATCCGAATATTGCGCATTAGATATAATAATACCTTTGTAAAACGTTAAATGCCCTTAACCATTGTAAAAAAAAATTTGTATGTATGATGTGTGTTTTTCATTTTGTTTGCGTTTTTGTATGTATGTAAAGGTGTATGTTTTTATTTTTTCTAACCTATCTATATTTTCATGCCCTAATCAAATTTTAATGCCTTTTTCAAATGAAAAACAGGTAAATTTTTATTGGTTTTTTTCATTTTTTTGCATGCTTTATTTATATATATACACTTATTCAATTTAAATTATCACTTATTATTTGTTAATAGGTGTATATACTTTTGTAAGTGTAAGATTACGAAGCGACAACTTACTAGAAGGAATACATAGATGTTACAATATCAATTAATAGAATAGTTTATATAAACCACAACTTATGTACAGGAGAACAATTCGAAAATAACGACTTGTGAATTTACTTAATCGAGGATGATTCACTAAAAAATAAGAAAAAAATATGACAAACATACAAAACTAGATTTATTACATACAAAAATAACAAACTTTATTTTTAATTACCTAAAATAAATTAAGCAGTAAATCAATTCCATTAGAAAATAAATAAAACAGTGTAAAGAAACAGTATCAAAAAAAATAGCAAATAAAGTTTTCTAACTATTGAGAAAGTGTGAGAGCCAATCAATTTTAGTACTCCAGTTGCCAGTGTATGCGTGAAAAAACTGACGATTGAAATAACGTAAAGCTTTTGCATCATTACTCTCAACACTAAGAGTTTTCCTGACATACTCTAGATCTTGCATTCGCGTTAGTTCCGGTAAACCACTATCGATCATTAAAGAATACAACGTTAAAATCAATGAAGAATGTTCTCGTAATTTCAAATAAGCTTTTCCACAAAGAATATTAAACTCCATAAATTTATCACTGGCCAAAGGCTTATCACAGCCATCGGCAATTATATTTATAAAATCTTCGGTCAAAACAAAAGGAACACGCTCCCTATTTACTCCCAACTTTTTCTTTCTATTATTTAAAATGTGTCCGAAATCAATATGAAACAATTGGCCCTTCGTATTGACCATTATGTTATCGGGATGTCGATCTCGGATGCCCAATATGAACGTGGCAACCGAATAACCAGCGCAACTCCGAGTAAAGGTTTCTATGGCTTTTTGGAGCTTTTCAGGGGAGTTATTTTTCGACCGAATCCATCGATATAACGCCAAAGAATTGATTTGCATTGCGGCCGATAAATTACTCTTTTGAACGGACATGACGGTTTTGGCGTCCTTAACAGCCTCAATGATCCCGGTATCTTTCCCAGTTGCCAAGCAGCCATACGGTAATAACTTCATGTCTTGAAATTTCCGTTTCCAGATCCAATCGAAAATCGATAGCATTTGCAACGTGAGCATGTCCTGGCGCAAGTCATCGCCGCATTTAAAAATGAATTTCAAAGTCGGATTAACGGCCGACGCAAAGACATCGGCGTTTTCCCATTCGAGATAAACCGGTCGCTTCTTGGACTTCTTGACGTCACACGCATCGACAATGATGTTGCCTTTCTTCTCACTCAAGCACAACAAGGAGCTCGTGTTTTTGCAAGTCTCATTGAAGTTTTCTCGCTTCAGATAATCTTTCAGTGTTGATAATTGCAGATCGTCCCGTTGGTTCTTGAGAATCGTGCTCAACTCGACCAATTTCTCGACCATTATGCATTGCGGCCGAATAATCGCCGTGAAGTTCCAATAACCCCGACAAAAGGCTTCCAAAATTGTCGCGAAATAGATCTTGATGGAATTGTTGTGCATGTCGGATTTCATGAACCAGAAGAATTTCTGTCCCAATTGTTTGTTTCTCAGAGCACTTTGCAAGAGGAAAACCGTCAAATCATTGTAGTAATACGACTCGTATTTGACGGCCTGGATCATTTGAAGCAAATACAAATTGATATCGGCGTTCGTCAGAATCGTTCTCAGATTATTCACAGCGAAACTCCTCAACACCGAATCGAAGTAATTGCCCCCTAGCAACTGCAAAGACGATTCCAAACTGATTTTCGGCCAAATGCTCAATAAACTGCAGAACATATTGACCTCCTCCCGACTGTTCCATTTAATCGAACTCGCCAATCTCGGAAGACTTTCTGGAACATAGATACAATTCTGCAAATTCGATCTAAGAAAATCGATATCTTGTTCCGTTAAATCGGACAACAAGTCCCGATCGATAATCGATTTTATCCGTTGGAGGATGAATTTCGAGTCGGATTTACTCGCCAATCGAATGGTTTTCAGTTCTTGGAAGTGGTTATTTCTCAATTTCGGAAATTCGATCGACAACACGACATTGTTCCGGTTTTTATACGAGTGCGTCGACCCACCCGGATTAAAGCAACCGTTGTCATGGTTCCGTTCAAACGGCCATAAATTCAGATCCAATGAACCCTCGACTATTTTACCGAAATAATCGAACACAGTAACGTTCGCCCAGCCGAGAACGACTTCGTTTCCGCCACGGTCGAATTTTTCGTTGAGAGAAAAGCACAATCTCGCGTTTCTCGGAATGTTGTTGTACTCGATATTGAAACTGATTTTCTCGTTCCAATTCGGACGGTCATTGGGAACGAGACTGCTCTTCTCTTCCGAGCTGATCCGACTGTTGATACCGATAAAAAGAGCCGCTCGAACGTACAATTTCGAGTTTTGTTTGCACATCAATTGGGCGCATTTCAAAGTGAACACGAAATTGCTGTTGTTATCGAGTTTGTTTTGTCGCTTGATTTGGGGCATATTCTGATAGCAATAAGGCGGCACGAAAAACTCAGTGATGGAAATATTCTTCAAATAATCAATCGGATACAAGCTCAAAATCGGCACTTCGTTCTCGTATATACACGACCGAATGTAATCGTAAAATATCAACTTGTCGCCCAAATTCATCATATACGAATCGAGCGACGCGATTTTCAAAACGTATTTCTCGACATTTTCTTCCGCCCAAATCTCGGGACTGATTTTCCGATCGTCATATCCGAATGATTCTCTTTGCTCGATCAATATCTTGGTGATTGCGTCTTGGACGGTCGCGTCTTTTGGAAGGGAGATCTGGAAAGAGGTCGGATTGGGCAGTTTGTAACTGACGAGAGTGTTGAAGCAGAGACTGCTCATGGATTGGAGGATCTGTCGGATCGGCAGCGTCATGTACTCGTCGTAATCGGCCGAATATTGGTACATGAACACGTCGCCCTTCATCAGATTCTCGTGCTCTTCTTGGACGATTTCCGCGTACGTTTTCCGTGCAAATAACATTTCCAAATCGAACGATTCATAATCGTTCTTCGGTAAATCGTCCAAATTCAGTCCGATACAGTGATTAATGATGGATGTTAAATTCGATTCGACTTTGTTTCCTTTTCGTTCGAAACAATTGAACACAAAATCGATCAAATTCAAATTACACAACAATTGCGATTCGTCGTAATATTCTTCGATTTCCGCGTCGCGATTCACGCCAGAAAATATAAACGACGAGAAATTGTTCTTCAGAGCCAATTCGTTTTCATAAATGATATTGGTTTTCAGTTCTTTCAATAAAATATCTTTGATTTCACAAAGAGACGCTCGTCGATTGACCATAAATTCTTCCACATAACAATTAGGCAGTAAAACCATCACAGAAACATCATTGGAAAGAGAATAGGAATAATAATTGGGCGGCAAATCACAACTGAGCATTGAGAAAAATCGAATTTTGTTATTGGGCCATAATAATTTTTAAATTTGAATTTACATAAAAACACGAATATTATTTAAACAAAAAAAATACTTTTTGTGTATATTAAGATTTAGTATTTTTTTCAAAAACAGGCAACTTGTTTAAAGTTATTATTTTTTTGTTTACCTAAAAATTTTACTATTATTCATTCAGTAATTTTTCAAGATACTTTATTTTAAATAGAAATCTATATATTTATTAAAATTATTTGTTGTATAATCGATTACGTGATTTTATACAAAAATTTCAATAAACTGGTTGAATCAAACACCTGGACATTAACATCAAACGTTTCCAGTTGAAATTATCTGTAATTATTTGAGATTTTTTTGAAATTTAATTAAGTAATAAATTAAAATTAGATCATTTTAACGATAATTTCAATGAAATTAACAAGAATGATAGAAGTGAATGAAAAATTTATTACAAATTCACCGATAATAAAGAAAATTAGTAAAAAAAAACAAGAAATAACAGTTTTTATGAAAAATGAAAATAATATCTGAGGTTTCCAAAACCAATCATTAGGCCCATTATTGCGAGGGCACTTTCGGACGATAGATTTTTCAGTTTGAAAGTAATGATAAGTTACCTTAAGCAATGAATTTCAGCACGATAGAGAAGGAAAGCCTGAAATAACGATAAATCAGTATTTCAAATTTATGCTAGATAGGTAATGAAATAAAACAAAGTAATTTGACTCACCCAAAAAGATATAAATCCTGAGGATCTGAAATTTCATCTGAGGCGAGAGATCTGAGATGAAGAATATTCAATTCATGAAAATAAAAGTAAAAGTCTAACCTGAGAGGGTTTTCTTGGGAGTGAACAGTCACACTGCACACCGGCTGATGTTATGAATAATAACCGGCACACCTACCTGGCATATGATAAAATGATCACTGTCATGACCAAATTAGGCAAGAAGGATAGAGAAAAATAAACGCACATTATGGTGACAACAAAAGATATCTTAATTTGGACATTTTAAACCACAACCCTTGTAGAAAACTGGTATAAATACAGAACGATTTTCAAGTCACAATCACATTTAAAAACCTGATTAAAACTCACGTAAAAAATTGTAAAAGGACTTAAAAGGTTGGTACCGTTAAAATTGAACCGAGAAAGAGACAGAGTGTTACTCTCTCTCTCTCGGGTCCCGTAATGCTAAAGAGTGATTAAATTGATAAATGGTTGGACGATGTGGGTATTGATGATGTGACAAGATGAAATTTGAAGAACTAAAATATATTTTCAAAAATTGTGATAATTATTGTTACTCAATTTTAATGAGAAAATAATAAGAACTCGAACATCCTTGGGTAAGATATTAATTAAAATCATTTTATCCAACCGATTATCTGAAGGCTCGGTTTGACTCGTGATAAAGATGAAAAAACGTCTGGCGACTTCATATGAGAGTGCAGTCTCGTAATCGAACTTGTGATCTGTTGAACTCTTTTACGACTGAATGGATCAATAAACTCATTAATATCTTTTAGTAAAAGATTAAAGATTAAAACGATTTGTAATTAAATGTAATGAAAGTGAAAACATCAATGATTTTGTTGGTTAAATATATATTGAGATAAGAATTGTGTCCTTAATAGTAGCAACTCTGTCTTCAACATTATCGACGCGTCTTGGCATAAAATAGATATGTTTTCACCGAGTTCTTTATTAAAAGTTGTTTAAAATCTATTATTAAGAACATTTAAACAAGTCTCGTTTAAATCTTTATTGCAATTACATTTAGAGTCATTAAGACTCTCAGAAGGTCTTTCATCGTTCGCCATCGTTCTAATTGGTTTTCTTATTTCTGTTTTTAATCATGATTATTCGAACAATTTTTCTAAATTATTTTTAAAATATTTAACATCTAAAAATATTAATTAAAAATATTAATTTTTACCATTTTTTTAATAAATCCCAAAATAATAAAAATGACATCAAATTATTAAAAATGCATTTCATTTAAATTTTACTAAAAATTATTAAACTTAATTTTAATTCTGAAATTAAAGATATGAACTTATAAAATAATTATTTTAATTATGTTCGAATAGTGAATCACTTTAAACTTAATAAAAAATACCAATTTCCATCTGGGTGGAAGAATCACCATTCTAAATTCAACATACTTAAATCAACATAGAGCATCCATACATTTACACATTCAAACAATTTAAAATATTCCTCACATCTATAAACTAAATCAGTTACGATAAAGGTTGCAAAATTCTAAATCTTATTAACATCATACCAACGAGAGCTGAGTTGGCCTATCTGGTCTTAAACCTGTGTAGAACTGGAACCCAGAAGGTCATCATCACCAGTCACTGCTTGCACATGACAGGGGGATGAGAGGCAAGTTGAGGCTTTACCGAATGGAAGGGTTAATTTAAGTGATTAGTGAACATTTAATTATAATTTAATGGTGGTTACCGATAACCTGGGGGCTCAAAGTCAATTAGATCAGTTTCCAAAAATGTTAGAAAACAACACTGACCTCAACATAATGTTGGCGTATCTGGGTGATATTATTAAAATTCGAAAACGAAGATCAAAATATAAGAAGGTTTTTATAAAAATATTTATAAAAAAAAGTAAAAAGACGATGAAGTGGAAGTAAATATTATATTTACAAATAAAAATGTTATTTTTAATATTTTGTGTGGTATCCTTTCATCTTGATGATTGAAGACACCCTTCGTGGCATCGAATCGACAAGTCGACGACATAAAGAACTTGGTATGTTGTACCATAACTTTTGTATTTCTATCCACATTTTCTCTGAATTCAAAGTATCCATATTATTTATTTTTCTCTTTATAATACCCCACGAATTCTTAATTGGGTTTACATCTGGTGATATGGCAGGCCAATCAAGAATATTTATCTTCTTTGTTTTCAAAAAAGATACTGTTGATGCTGATCGATGGCAAGGCGCATTGTCTTGCTGAAATATAAAATTTGGAAGAGGGAATACCAAGCATTGTCCTGTAATGTCTATGTCATTGACAATTAGGTCTTGATAGTTCTTCGAATTTAAATTTCCGTTTATCCGTTTTAAGATACCAACACCAAATCTGGAGAAAGATCCCCATACATGAACTTGGGCACCGTGTTGGAGGACCTTCTTAGTACAAATCTGACTAAGCCTTTCATTGTCAAACCTTCTAACGATTTCGCTACGAGTGTAGCTATATGTGCGGAACATAGATTCATCGCTAAAAACTACATTCGACCACTTATCGATGTCCCAATTTTGTTTATCCCGATCCCATTCAACTCTTCTTTTTCGTTGCTTTCCATTCAATAAAGACTTGCAAACAACATAATGACTTTTTAAGTCGTACTTTATCAAAATTCTATTCACTGTACTTCGTGATGCATGTATCATTCCAGCTGCATTGAAAGCTCCTGTTATTTTACTTGTCGACATGCGCCTATTTTTCAAGCATATACGGCAAATAATTCTTTCAGAACGTTTTGGTAATTTTGAAGGTCGTCCACTACGTTTTTTATCTTCATATGTACCTAATGTCTTGAACTTATGTACAATTTTTTTGAATGCCCCGCTTTGAAACAATAATACCATGTATAACCTTCCTAATTTCTTGTATCCGACCCGTTGAATGACCCTCGTTCATTAATTCTACAATAATAATCCTAAACCTTATATCTATATTTCGAGTTGTCATTGAATCTAAAAGATAGACATTTAATAAATTCATCTTAAAAAAAGATGGTCTTGATATTTCAATTTTAAATTTACTAAAATTATTTAAATTAAAGCATTTAAACAAATTAAAAAATTTAATAAATAGCATAAATCAAAATTTCAATGGGTGCGAACAGACTTTTGGAACGCACTGTAATAATAACGTTTTTTTCTCTTTTTCTTTCGACAAATTTAACAAAGTAATTCCAAATTATCCTAATTCAAAACATTTCAACATAAAAAAAAACATCGGAGGCTCATGACAGAAAGAATTACAAGTTTTTGAACGACGACATCAAATTGTTGTTATGAGAAGTGGTTGCAACCTCAGTATCAGGATTCATTTTTTTAACACCAAAATTTATTTATTTTTTAAAATCGTTTTTGAATTTTTAATAGTTGTTTTATTATATTATTTTTAATTTTAAAATATTGAATTAACATATTAACATAAAAATATTTTACCCTTTAAATTAAAAAATAATAAATTATTCAGGCGAGATAAAAATTTAAATTAACCCCTCATAGTTGTTATGATTCAATTCAATTTTTAATAAAGTTTCGAAAAAAACAAAACGATTTGGTTGCGACCGAATTCGATTCTCGAACAAATTCTATTTTACTCTATTTAATAAAACAAGATTTTATAAAAAATAATTTTATTTAGTGCTACATACTCAACAATAAGGTAGCAAAAACACGTCACGATCCACCGATCACGAAATGCACGGACCGCGTGTTGACTCGCGTATTATTATTTTGTGGATTATGTGTTTACTTGTGTATTATTATTATTGTATTTCAAGGCTTATAACGAAGTTTGTGTAGCAAAACCTATTCTTAATTTTGAAATTAGTCACGCGTTTCTATCTTTTCTATATAAACATATTGTCAGAAGAGTACGACAGTTAAAATCTATATTATTTTTTAGCTATTGTCAATTGAATCTTCGGCCTTCTGAGTCAGTTAAATCATATTAAATTGACAAAGAGATTTGGTTATTTTTATGAGAAGAAAATTCAAATATTTACAGTTGAACCTTATTCCTACGGGACTTACAATAGAAGAATTAAATTGATTTCTGTCGGGCCGTTGAATTACCTTTCTATTTTTATTATTGAACGAAATCTGTTGTTATCCCTCTGACGATTATTATTTTAAAGAAGAAGAAGAAATCAGAATTATTGTGAAAGAATTCGTTTTGTCACTTGGATTTTCAACTAATTAACATTAGTAAATTTGCCAATTGTATTATATTAATAGTTAGTAAAACTTTAAATATATAAATTATAAAAGCCCAAGTCACTCACTGCTTCACTAACGCTGACGTAATCAAGCGAGATAAAAAAACCCGAGTGTGTCGGGTAGTATATATATCCGGCACACTATAAATAACCGATACACTGCACACACGACACACTTTTAAAATTCAAAAATAAATAAAATTATAAAATATTTTATTAAAAATTATTTAAATAAGTAAAATTATTAAATATTAAATAAAATTATCAAAAAAATTAAATTAGAATTTAA
>MQRK01217783.1:22039-35483 GCA_001938485.1 Girardia tigrina
CCCAAAACATGTTTCGCCATTACGGCATCATCAGTTGTGATGTAAATTTCAAATTACAAGTCATTTATATGGCACATTGACTATTACGCAATTAATCTTTTTTTTTCTTTTTTTTTTTATATATATATATATATTATTTAGTCTTGTGAACGCTAATGTTATATTTTTGAAAAATAATTTTGTTAAAAGTTTTTTAAGAAATCGATTATTGAACATGTTTCAATATTATAATTTAACAATTATAATCATCAACAATTATAATTTAATATTTGTAAATTTTAATGTTAGTTTTATAAAAGTTAGTTTTAATTCAATGATTTTTTAAATTTTTTAATCACATATATAATAATAAATTTTGTTTAATTTGTGAGAACATTATTTTTTCTTTCATTTTGGATTATATTTTAATATAAAAAAACGAAAGCGGTTTTTTCGAAAAAAAATCATTTTTGTTTCTCTTTCGTGAGATTTCATTTATTAATAAAAATAGAATTATTTCTTTTATTGGTTTAATAGAAACAAAATAAAATATTGTAATTTAAAATTAAAGAAAAGATTTTATGTTTTTTATGTTAATTAGAAAGAAAAGGAGGAATAAATAAAATTATTAAATAATATTGAAAATCTTCACATTTTAAGTGTTTTAAAAATCGTATTTAAAAAGATCAATTAAATATAAATTAATCTTGAATGAATATCAATTTATTTATGACTTTCGTTCTCATAAAATATAATTTACTAATAAAAGACCATCTCGTCTATGACTATCAAGGCTGTTCTGTAATCATCAACCTTTGATGTCTTAAATCATTGACCTTCGTTTTCTTTAAAAGAAATTATGAAATATAGAGAATATATATAAACATTTATAATTCTATGTAGGAATTAAACATAAAAGAGTTTCATTAAATTCAAATAATTATAACATAGGGATTTACTCATGACTGCTTTTAATGCATCTGAAAACACTCACATATTTTTGGTTACTCATAAAGTGATTGCAAAATGTCGAATTCCCTCGTAGCAAAACAGCTTTTGTTGGACACTATTTTTTTATCGTTAAGAAAAATGAAACTTGCAAAGATTTATTTTAACGGTTTAAAATTGATGATTTAGGTACAAAATCATGTTTTACAGGAAACTTATTTTACAGAATTGAAATAGTATGTTGCATTGAACGCCACGAAACCGTGTATTTGTCTACAAGCCGTGAGAATGACCATAAGCTCGAAAATTGTTCTGTTGTCAATTCTGGAAAAAGACATCAAATATCGAAAAAAAGATTTCGAAATTTTTGTTTCAAATAAAAAACAAAAAACGCTTTTTACCTTCAATTTTTAATAGAATGGAAAAAGAGATTTTCCTCGAATATCCATACCGCAAACTAGATTCAACACTGAAATAAAAGACACCTGCTTCAGATGTTTTGCTTTGAATCCGGGGTATATGAGCTACTGGAACTATTTGAAACTATCATTAGTACTCCCTTTCAACTAAAAGTAGATCATTTAAAGCAACCTCGAAAGGATAAATTATCGAAGGGCAGAAATAGACTTAACAAGATCATTTTACCTCATTGTTCCACCTGACCATATGTTTATATTATTATAAAAATTACTTAGAAGTCGTAAAGTTTGAAGTCCTGCAATGCCCACTGATGTTGACGACTGATAAACATCGATAAACACCATTCAAGAATTATAGTCCTGAGGAGGACCGGTTTACGTTCTCGTTAAAGTCACATTTCCTTCGATTTCATTGTCGCACCTCCGATATTCCAGGCTTTTATCACGCTTCCTTCGACTTACACGCAAGAGAACCGCTCATTTCTGTCTCTACCAGAATCAAATTTATTTGTAACTACAAAACAGCGTGAAATGTAAAACAACTGCATCGTCAGATCCTTCTTTGATCCATTTCTTCGAAACGCCGTGATCTTTGTCCGCAGAAATGTTAATGATACCTACAAATGTATCCATAGTATTCATAGTATTAATAACAAATATAAATAAAAAGTAAATATTTACTTGTAAAATTTGTATTTTAACTTAAAAAAAACTTAAATGACTTTTTTTCTATTTTTTAAAAAATCCGGAACACCGACCATATTCATTCTACATTCTCTACTTACAATTATTATTTGTTCTATAGACATCTTTCGTGTGAAGACTTCCGGAATTCGATAAAGATAAGTGAATCACTTTGAAAGAACCAAACTTCTTCTTATGAGACATTAGTTTGTTTCGTGGAAGATTAGTGAAGATTGTGAGATCTAATAGTTCAATTTTAAGGATATTTTTATTTCATTTTTAAAATAAAAATTAATAATAAATTTTTGTTAAATATTTTATTAAAAGTGTAATTAAATATATTATAAACTAATATAATATTATTTTATTTTATATTTTATTAAAATAAAATATAAAACTAAATTAGATGACATATAATTTATGGGAATTCTTAATTAATAATAAAATTTTATTATCGATAATTTGTGAGTTAAAGAAATAATAATTACTATTAGTAAATAAATTAACATATTTTCGTTTTGTTTTCGTAGTTTTAATTACATATTTTCTTGACTCCAGACCATAAAAGTACAACTGTTGTCTTTCCCATTTTATTTATATTATACAATATATATTAAATATTATAAATGTATTCCATCTGTGCCAGAAATAATCGAATGCAGAGCCACAAAATCTTTTATTATGTTATAAAAAATTGACACATTCTTTGAGATCATCTCCACACGAAATGTTACGCTTTTTTGGTGTTTTATAAACTATTAAATAGGTATAAGTCACTGGGAGAAATGTCAGCACTGTTGCATGGTGTACCAGGCTCATAAAATCAAATTTCGTTATTGTTTCTTGCGAAATTAATGAATTGCGGCGTTTTCAATCAATAAAAAAGTGTATTATCTGTTTCCCTACGTTTCTTTCTTCTACACTCAGTAACAAGAGCACTGAAGTACTCTACATTGATGGTACTACTTTTGGACAGAAATCCAAACTATCAACACCTTTTCATCACAAGAATACGGAATGATAAGAAATACGCCATCCAGTGTACTTTTTCCTGGTCTCAGGGAGATACAGTGAACGTGAGGTCTCGTCCTGAGAAATAATATTGTAATAGCAAGTTAAACCCATTAATCTTTCTTTTTAATTAATTTTAATGTCTCCATTAATCTTTCATCTTTCTTTTCTCTAAGTTTATAGTAAAATTGTATGATGCTGCGGAACTCTACATTGCAAATTTTCTTCAAAAAATCGCCAATTAAAATAAACAAGAGTGATCAATTGAAACAAATGTTTCGAACTAGTAATAAAAATATTGTTCAAAATAAAATTTGTTAGAACATTGTGAATTTTTTATTTCATAACGAGTCTTAGAGGTTATTATTCGAACTAAATATTTAATATTACATTATATTTAAAAAAATACAATATTAAACTAAATTAAATGAACTTTTATAGTACTTAATTTATGAGAATTCTTAATTAATCATAAAAATTCAATTTTCGATAATTTAAGAATTAAAGAAATAATATTTTATTAGTAAATAAATTACATATTTTCATTCTGTTTTCGTAATTTTAATTAATTATTTTCCTAACTCCAGACAATACACCTGCAATTGTTGTCTTTCTCATTTTCTAATTTCTTGACGAAAAATGCAAATAAATTTTTAAAATAATTATAAATAAATGATTTTTTCCCAAAATCCAAACACCAATTTGATTATTTGTCGAATCGAATTGTGAAATATAATATTATTTCTCACTATTTTTATGGACTTTTTCAAATTAAAATCAAACTTTATTTAATGAAAATGCAATTTTTCATAAGACCAAATTAGAAAATTGGGAGTCTTTAATTTCATTATATAATCAAAAATAATTTATTTAATTATGATCAGTTTTTTTTGCTAGCAATTTCCCTTAAAAATGAAAATAATTTAATTATTAGAAAGAATATCATGGATAAATTTATTTATTAGAACAAATAGTTTTTATAAGAATTTTATTGTAAGCGATTTATTTCATGTTTTCCATTTTATTTTAGTACTGATTTTGTGTCTAGGAATGTCGTGAGAGTCAAGAAACGTATTTAAAGCTGTTTTGATTGGCCATCATATATTTCTTTAAATGAATCATTAATTGCAATATTCGTCAGATTAATATTAATTTTTTGTTTAGTTAACGTTAGCAAATGAATCTTGTAGAATTCAACCATCAACGTTTTCCAGGAAATTAATTAGTTAACTAATGAACACTTCGTGAGTATCTCTAGATCGTCAAACGAGTCAAAATCAATGGTTAACATTTCATTAGTCTTAATTGAAAAATTCGTCTTGAGAAAATAATGTTCAGTCGGAGTTCTGAGACATCACTAGCTCATGAACCGTGATGATCGGCTCATCCAAAATGAACTCTCAACTCAGCAACCTGAATCTTACCACTGCACAGTAATAGTTGTAGACTAACGGGAATCATTTGCGGATTCACACAAAATCAGATGATTCTACACTCGACTTACGAATAAATCGTTTATTTATTTGTTCCCATTTATCTTGTAATTAACAAACATAAAAATTGCTGCATAAGTGAGTGTTTTTTTCACGGTACCGATTTGTCTGACAAATCGATTAAACCAAATCGTGAAAAAAAGATTTGAATTTGGGCTTCGGAAATAAAGTATTATTAAAACAAATTGATTTTTAAAAATGTAATCAATTAGTGAGATCATTTCAGAGATGAAAATAGGAATCCCAAGGCCACCAAAAGCATTATTTTATAAATCATATTATTTATAATAATTAAATAATACTACAGTCATACACCTCGTATCCGTCCTTCTCCTAACCGTCACCATCTCCGTCGCGATTTTCATGTGACGGAGCTTCAAATCGCAATTGAAAACGACCTCTCTTATCCGTCACCCTCTCAATCCGTCACACTTTCGAAAAAACCGACCTCGGCGGATATGACAGGTCTGACTGTATTTGATGATGTGTTGTAAAGAAATACAATAAGGATTTTCAACTAACGACTTCAATTTTAAAAGATTTTTCGAATCAAGGCTTATATAATATTTTGTACCATTTTCCCTTTCCTTCTCTTCTTATATTGAATAACAAGTTATATACTAATGAGTTGATAATTTTAGATAATTTAACGAAGACATCTTCTTTTTAACATCAATCTTTGATTTCTACAATGAATGTCTTTTCTTGTTTATGCAACTTAGATAACAATAATAAGGTTGGAGAACCATTTGTCAGTGATCCTATTTAAACACTAAATTCTTAAAAGATATCATTATCATCTGGTAGTTATGGTTAGTTCTGAAACTGAATTATTTCTATCAATCCTGTATTAATACTTTAGCGGATTGAGCTGGTTCTCGGAAATTATGCTTCCCATGTTCAAGCCTAAAACCATTTGGAGGTTGGTCTTCAGACTTAACCTGTGAGATTCCATGTTTACTAAAATAAAAATATAATCATATCACAATCATTGTGATGGTTCACTCGAGTAGTCAAAAACCATGATGTAACTAGTCTTTTTGGTTCGTTTTTGTCTTAAAGAAAGTACTTGAGTGGTGCTCGTAGACATCGAATCACTGTCCTGAACGCTTTCGACTTTTCGTCAGACGTAATGAATCCATCAAAACGTGAATTGTGAGGATTTCGGAAAATCGTTCAAATTATGGAGCCTACACTTTTCGAATTTTTTCCTCTTTTCATTTCGTTAAGAACCTTCCACAACATTAGTGTGATTAAAGGGTAGTTCTTTCGCAATCTCATGTATTGTTTGAGATGGGTGAGCTTCGATCAGGTTATTGAAATTGTCATCTAGTATTACGGTAAGTTTATATTTTCAAAGTTCACATTTGATTAACTTGTCGATCTGCCTCTAATGCAATTTTTCCCTAAACAGGTACAGAAAGAAGCATACAAAGGACTGAAATAATCTGTAGCAAATGTGATATTAAAACATAGCAGATTGTATATTTATTTAGTAATTCGCGAACGAAAAACAGTAACACAAAACCTTGAGAACTTTCTGTCAACCCAATAAAAGTCAAATTTACAAAAATCTTTTAAAATTTGGTATTTAATTTAGTTAAAATATAATCGTTTCTGAACTTTCTAAGTTCACTTTTTAAAATTATCTCTTTTGAATTGCAATTTCCATTTGGAGAAATTCGGATTCCTTGATTTATATCTTTCGAACTTCCGCTTTAATTAATTTCTCCGGATATACAATTAAAGGAATATAAAAAGATTTGTACTTTTGTTGAAATATTTAACTTACAGTTGATTTTAACAGTTTTTATAATTACTTTCTCCTTTATTTTATTTGCTTTTCTATGATTACCGATTTTTTAATTTTATTTTTATATTTTTGTTTAAAATACAAATTTCGACATCATTTACCAAAAGAATTATTATAAGAATGTTTGAAAAAATTGATAATTCTAATTAAGAATCAACAAAAATGTATAAAAATCGATATTAATGTATTAACTCAATTATACAAAGTACGGGAGGGGCATTGTATTAACTGAAGAACGTAGTTCACACGGTATGAGGAGTAATTTAATTCTTTTTTTGCTGACAAATCTTAATAATTTAGAAATGAATAAAATTTTAAAACATAATTTAAAATGTTTTAAAAATATTTAAAAATTAAATTTTGATTTCCAAATTCATAATACAATTGAAATAGATTATATTTTAAAGTAAATATTTTTTAGAAATAATTAATTTCAGCTATAATTAATTTTAATATGGTTGAATAAAATGTTTTCCTAAATTTTAAAACGAATATTATTGTACAATAAATTGTATTAATTTTTAATTGAAGAAGATTTTAAATATTTTGTAAAGGATTGTTTGTTTTTAACATGTGTATTATTTTAGAATAAATTTTAATCGATTTAAATATTATTTTTAAGTTTCAATTAGAGAAGTTTATTCAAAATTTGATTTTAAATTTTTTTTTAACAATTTATTTATTTTAAAACACACTAATTATGATCAATCAGATTCTTATTAACCAAACATTGACAGTGTCAGATAAATTAATATTTGTAAATAATAAATGTAAATAACTTATAATAAAATTTAATTAAATATAGTTCAAAAAACATTCATATATTTTAACTCTCCTATTTTAGAAATGCAATTTTTAAACAGACAAAATTTTGTTTAAATATTGCCAGAAATCGCGTGAAAATTAAAAATATTGTGTTAATAAATTTAACTGGAAGTGATATTTTATATTATCTTATAAATTGTATTTTGAGAAAGTGATCTGTTTTGTTCAACGGGTACCGAAGAATTACAATAATCAATTTCTGTGATAAAACCTTTCCCTTTCATTCCAATCCGTTGAATTTGAATCTTCACATTAAATCCAAAGCTGAACTTGTAATCCGATCAATGTATACCAACTGAAATGAATATCCGAACGCTATTCTGTGAAAACTTTGTTTGAGATTGGTGACATTCAGTATAAAAATACAATGGGTTAATGCTAAATAATCTATCATGCTATCACGCCCTTTCGTTTTATCAAGTGATTTATCAAGCCAAAAATTGTATTTTAAGTTATACTTCAAAAAGTTATTCAGAAGAAATTTTGCTAAAAAACAAAAAAAAATGTTTCTTTGATTTCTTATTAAAATTCAAAAAGGTCATCGAAAAACTAATTCATAGTACAAAACCTCTATGAGAATAATTTCAAAACGGGAGTAGTTTAAGCTCATCTACAAAATGAGGATTAGTGACTTCATCTTACAAAATAGGCATTTCGACAATCTAAAGATTTTTTGAAATCCCTTCATTAAGAACTTTCAATACATTTATTTGCATCACAACTTCAATTCCCACTGGGACATTTCTCCACAAAATGTTTGTAACTAGTCATCGTTCTTGATTAATAATTTTTAATTTTAATTTCTAAACGTCTTATTATTCAAACAAATTTAAATTACAATTTATTTACAAATCGATTTTAAAATAATTTATAATTTAAATTACAAAATAATTTTAATTTTTTTTAAAAAATTTTTAAATATATTA
This sequence comes from Girardia tigrina, assembly GCA_001938485.1. Taxonomy (NCBI): domain Eukaryota; kingdom Metazoa; phylum Platyhelminthes; order Tricladida; family Dugesiidae; genus Girardia; species Girardia tigrina. The sequence continues at coordinate 30,138 of MQRK01217783.1, forward strand.
TTTTCGATATATTAATTTAATTTTAAAGCTAGTTCTTTAAATTTTAAAATTGATTAAATAATCCGACGTTTTAAAATATTTAAAATATCAATCTTCCATTTGGGTGGGAGAAACACAATCCTGAAACAACATACCAAACAACATACAATAAACAACATTAAAAAATATTCATCACGCCTTTATCCAATTATTTCAAATATTTTAATTTACTTGACAATCTTCCATAGCTACAGTAGGATGCGGATTATTATGACTACCTGTTAAAGTACGCTCATCAGTCGCAAACAACAAAACTTGCTTCAGACATAATTTAGATTAATTTTCTTAGATAGCGCCCTCCCATCGAAATATTTAGTAAAAGCTAATGCAGATTTTGTCCGGTTGGGTATGACCATCACCGACGACAAGATTCAAATAAAACCATATTTTTGGGTGGTCATAATATTGTCAAGCAATATTGGTACATTGTACATTCTGAATTTTATTATTTTGTAATAAAATTCATACCAATTATAATATCAGAATTAATAAATCACATATTAAGATAAAAAATGAAAAAAATATTTTTTTATTTAAAAAAAATACAAAAATGTCTCAATAAATAAAAATTAATTTCTTTCTTAATAAATAATTAATATCCTTCGGAAGATTCAGAATAATAGAATAAGTCATTTTTTAAATTTCAAAAAAAAAACTTTATGATTTTTTAAATAATTAGAAACAGAAAAACGTTATACATTCTCTCTCTCTCTTTCGAAAAAAAAGTTTAAAATGAATTTTATTTTTTTTCGTAAAAAGAAAAAATTAATGTCGAGAGATAATGGAATGAAAATGAGTCACTGTTTTTTTATATTTGTTTACATATACGATGCGTTAGGAAAATAAAAGAGAAAATTGCATTGCAATTTAAGACTGGAGGAAGAAATAAATTTTTCTCTTAAAATTATATTTTATTGTTCCAGGTTTCGTTTTTATAAAAAATATAAAATTTGTGTGTATAATAATTCTCAAAAAAATAAATACTGTTTTAGCATAAATAAAATAATATTTTGTTTCTCTTCTAAATTCGCCTTAATTCAACAATTAGTTATTTCGAAATTTATTATTTAAATTTTTTGTTTCTTAATCAGTCCTATTGAAAAAAGAAAAATAACGCTTCATTATACTGATATTTTCTAATTTATTTGATTTTTCTCTTTTTTTATATGTTTTAATTTATTTTAACAAAATATTTTTTTCTTCAATGAGCAATATGTCGAAAAGAATTTTAAAAATAATAAATAAAAAAAATTATTAAATAACACAAAAAAATTTCTTTCTTTTTCTATGGAGAATGTAAAATTATTATTCGAATTGTCCTTGAAAAATAAAATTTGCAGTTAACTCGAAATTTCGATACTTAAATAACTTAAAAACTTAAATAATAAAAAACTGATTATAAATAACTTATAAAATTCAAATTAAATATTATTATTTTAAAAACTGAAAAAAAATTAAGTAAAAACCTACACAAAAAATTTCATATACATAAAAAATAAAAAAATATTTTAAAAGCATTAAAAATGAATAATACAAAAATCTAAAAAAGTTAAAAAATATTTAATAAAACATTTTTATGGAATATTAACTTATTTTGAAATAAAATTATTTAATTAAAAAAAATTGCAATAATTTTAAAATTTAAAAGTAGAAAAAAATGATCAACTAAATAAAGGAAATTTTCGAAATGAAAATCGATTTAAAAAAATTAAAAAAAAGAAAAGAAAAGAAAAATTTGTTTAAATTTATATGTAATACTAATTATAAAATTTTGATAATTATAAATTTTCATTCGAATTTTGAAAACGAGATGAATGCAACGAACAATGATAAAATAAATTTTAATGAATTATTTTGTTTTAATTATTAAAATATTTTTTATTGATTTTTTTCTAATTTATAAATTTTATATTAATTATTTTTTTTTGAAATATAATAAGAAATTCTGTTTTTTTATTATCTTCCAAAGATACTTTGAATTTTCTTTCTTTTTTTCATATTTAAAGATTTTAATGCTTTTGTCTACGATTTATTTTAATATTTAAACAGGAAATTAAAATGAAGGCAAAATAATATTTTCTAAACAGACTCGTTAGACACAGAAGATGCCTGGAAGGTTGATCGAAATTTTTCAAAATTTTAATCTTTTTTTTAATAATAATTATAATAGTTCAATTTCTTTGCTTATTTTGGTAATATGATTTAAATTTTATACGAAAAATGATTAGAAAAAAATTATTTTGAAATAATTGTTTTAATTATTTGTTTATTTTCGTTTTGAGAATATTTTACATTATTTGTCTCTCGAAAATCATAAATAATATAAAATTCCTACATCTTACTTCACATAGCCGCAACATAAAATTTTACCGAACTTCTTCGACCCTATGAAAAATCGTTGTTGAGAAATAACGTTTCATTGTAGGATAAAATTACACCATATTTTATATTTTCTAATTTATTTACTAACAATAAAAATTAATAAAATAGTTTTATTTATTTTCGTGGACAATAAAATATAATGTGAAGTCAGATTGCGTTTTATTAAATGTCTTTTAAAGTAATTTCTATTATTAATTGAATGATATTTTAATCTTTAGTGGTTGGAATTAAAACTTAAATGCTTAGTACTCAGGATGAAATAAAATTTTTAAAATATAAAAATAAGAAAATCAAGAAAATACTTTAATTAAAAAAACACAAATTAAGCTTTTCTACCATTATCTGATGTACATTTGTTTTCTAATGGCCAACCGACCGGGATCTTAATTTTAATTAGGGCCTCTAAATGCCAGTATTTGAATATGAGTATCTTTGTATCTTGAATAGTTTCATGTAATTCTTGTTTCTACAAAAATTAAGATTAAAACGATAAATAAAATAGTTTTATTTATTTTCGTGGACAGTAAAATTAAAACAATAAGTATTTTAATTTATAGATACTGAAACTGTGTTTTATTTTAATATTATTTGTCCAAAAGGCAAACACATATTCTAAGTGCTAAGATATATTTTCTTTTAATTTATTCGTGTATTAGACTGCCACGGGTATTATTTTAAAAAATTCTTCGGCTAAGTTTATACGTGTGTTAATTCACGCCACACCAACCAACTGTCCCTAAGAAAGCTATGCTAAACGTGCTCTGGTAAGATACACACGTCTAGAACAAAAATATTTTTTGTGTATACAAAATGACATACGCGGCGCACTGAGCGCAAACAAGTGTGTATCAGTTTTGATACACACGGCAGTCAACGTGTTAAAACATATTTTAGGTGTCTAAAATATTTTTTTATTTAAATGCCTTATTACAGCTTTATTATTTGAAACATTATTTAAAAATTTCTTTCGGGCTCGGTTTTGTACGAAATTTTGAGAGGTAGAGAGTTTCTCCTCCTACGAATATAGTTAACCCTAACTCTAACTTCAAAACCCTAATACTAACCCTAACATTAATCTTAACATTAACCATAACTTATAAGTCTAACATTAACTCATAACCCCTAACCTCTTACTGTGTTTATGTATTAGCGTAAATGTTTACATGGAATTCCGTAAATGGAAATAACATTTTTCAAAACTTTCATTATTAATTTGTTCATAATATTTTTATTATTATCATTAACATTAAAAAATTATCTTTAATTATTAAATAATTTATCAATTAGTATTGTTTAAGTATCAAAATGACAAAGTAGTTCAAAATGACTGAAATAATTCCGGAACCGGAAATTTAGAAAAAAAATAATTGAAAGATTATTTTTTAATATTCTCAATGTGAAACTATCAGAAAACATTAAGAATTAAATCAGTTTTATTTGATAATTTATTAAACTAGTATTTTTTAATTATTTAATTCATAGATATTGTTGGTTTTTAAACGTTTTATATTATTTAACAATAAAATTAATAATTATTTAAATCTAAATGTGCTATATATGTATATTTAATGACAAATGTTTATCGAAAAGGAAACCTTAAAATTGCTTAGACAATGAACATTTTAAAAAGAATATAATTTTTCTAGGCCGAATGATTCTATACTTTATAAAAATATATTTCATATCAAAACATATTTTGATAGGTCGACCGTCGACATCAGGTTATATAAATGTTCACATATAATTGATTTTATAAATTTATGCTAATCACAAGTTCTCAAGAAGCTCTGGTTGAGACTCCCAACAATACTTCTTTTTACAACCTTCCAGAATCTATCGAAATGCTCAAAGAATCTTGAAAAATGAATGAAAAAGATTATCTTTATTTTCAATTAAAAATTAAGTATAATTAATACTCATATAATATTTATATTCAGAAAATAATATTGAAACAATTAAATTTCAATTTGTATGAATTAATTATACAAATTAATATATAAATATAAACAATTTTATATTGGATATTGTTCGCAATAGACAATGTATATTTCGTTTCCAATTTTTTTATATTATTTTCTCTTTCAATTGTTTCTTGTTTTTTAAGTATTAATTTAGAAATAAAAACGATAAATATTAATAAACGTTTAGACAGAAGCAGACAAATGATTATATATTAACTTTGATACAATTATATTTATATAATATTTATATCTCTTTATTAAAAGATATTTGTTAAAAAATAAAATATAAAAATTTGATTGACAAAGAAAACTTTAATTTTATATTTATCAATTTAGTTTTAATAAATTTAGTTTGTTTTAATATAACAATTATTATATTAACTTTATTTTGTAGGTATTTTTAGCTATCAACTTTTATCTCTTCCTAGAAATATGTTTTTATCGCACAGGGGTGACATAAAGTAACATACAACTTCAAATTGTTATTGATTTATTAATTGAAACGACATTTATTTTGAATCTTTAAATATTTGTTGTTTATATTATATGAATTATGTTTGCACGAATTTGAATTTAGAACCATATCGCGTTTATCACTTGAGACAAAATATTACTGGTTCAGCTTTGTAATGAAAATGAAAGGAGTAACACTGCTACTCTGCGACGGTTTAGAACTATGCAAGGAATTCATAATGAGCATAATGGTCCCAAAAGTAGCGCATTAAGAGTCATGATTAAAAATTTGAAAATTTTGGGACAGTTGAAGACAAAGCCAAATCTGGTCGACCCTCGTTAGAGCCAGAAAAGATAGACTAAGTAGAAAGAATCCTTGCAGTATATGGCCATATCAGCTCTATCCAAATTGCTAAACTTAACAACATTTCTCAATCAACAGATATTAAGATCTTACAAGATCTCCATCTGCATCTCTATCATATTCATGTTGTCCATGCTCTTAAACCTA
>MQRK01217788.1:15326-38319 GCA_001938485.1 Girardia tigrina
ATATATATATATATATATATATATATATATATATATATATATATATAATTTTTTTCTGAACCACAAATAAATAAATTCCCACTCTGAATGCATTAACAACTTTGGAATGTCAATAGTATTAATTTCAAAAACAGAAATTTGTTTATATTGTAAAATAAAAAAAATTACTAAACCACAAAAAATAAACTAAAATATTTCAATTCACAAAATTTTCTGTTTCATATTTCCTTTTTGTTTAAAATTAAATCTTTCAAATAATTTGTTTTAATAATCGAAATTATTAAAAACGATAATGCATTGGAAAAGCTTCCTTTAATTGGAAAATTTTTAATGTTTAAATTAGTTATTTTGTTTGTCCGAATGATTAAAATGGTCATTTTATTGTTTATCTCTGCTTAATAAATAAGCAATAACCGATTAACATTAATGTCTATTTGAGATAATAAATTTATAATTTACTACAACAATTTTCCACAAAATTTAAAAGACAACATTTAACAACGAATTAACTTGCTTTTCTTTTACCTTCCTTAATTTTAAAAAATAATGACATTTGAATGTTTCGAATTATATATCAGTAAAACTTAAATAATAATAAAAGTAATAATATCAACTATATATTAAAATAAATATATAAAATAAAATGTTATGATAAAAATTTGTAAAAAATTTATTTTTTTCAGATTTTCAATACTCTCAAATAACAAACCTAAATGTGCGCAAAATATTTTGAAAAATAACCCCTCAAAAGATAACTTGAATTTATCAAATCTGAAATATAATGTTAAATTTTTATTGTTAAATTCAAAAAGCTTCGGTTTTGATCCAAATATTTGCAAAAAAGATTTTTTTAAGACATTTATATTTTCTCCACAAATATTTTGTAACTATTTTATGATATTTTTGTATTTTATTTTCATTATTGTATTTTTCATGWATTGGGTTGGCCAAAAAGTCATTGCGTTTTTGAGTACGTCCTAATAAAAGCTTGAAAATATAAAACGATGTGATAAAATTTAAATTCAATTATATATTCTGAAACCTTAATTTTCAGACTAGGTTTATACAGAATATTAATTGATTTTGTTTTAATTTATTACTTTACCGTCAATTCGAAATGGAAAATCAAAATGAGCATATTCGTCATGTTTTCTTGCATTATATTTTCGCAAAGGGAAAACCACTGTGCAAGCTCATAAAAACATATGTTTTGTATATGGTAGTGACTCCTTAAAACTTCGACAGTGTCAATACTGGTTTTCTAAATTTCGTTCTGAAAAATTTCATCTGAAAGATGCACCACGCTCCGGTCGACCAGTTGAAGTTGATGGCGACAAAATAACAGCACTGATCAAATCTAATCCACATATGACGACAAGAGAAGTTGCAGAAACTCTATAAATATCAAAATCAAGTGTTGGAAGTCATTTAAAGAAACTTGGATTCGTCAGTAAACTCGATATGTGGTTACCACATGAACTGAAAGAAATTCATTTAGTGAAACTTATAGACATTTGCGATTCCCCTTTGAAGCGAGAACAAAGTGATTCATTTGTGAAGCGCTTGATTACGGGTGACGAAAAGTGGATTGTTTATGACAATGTGGAACGCCGACGATCATGGACAAAACGTGGTGAGCCTGCCAAAACGATCCCAAAAGCAGAAATTCAAAAAAAGAATGTTATGCTTTCCGTCTGGTGGGATTTTAAAGGAATTGTATTTTTTGAACTCCTTCCGAGGAATGAAACCATCAATTCAGACAGATATTGTGGTCAGCTGGAGAAATTGGCTCATTCAATTCAACAGGAACGTCCTTAATTGGCAAATCGAAAAGGAGTTGTAATTCAGCATGATAACACAAGACCGCATACAAATTTGACCACTCGCCTGAAACTCTTATTACTGGGTTGGGAGGTTTTGCCGCACCCACCGTATTCTCCAGACTTGGCCCCATCGGATTTTCACTTATTTAGATCACTACAGAATTCCTTAAACAGAAAACACATTCACTAGTGATTATGACATCAAATCGTTCCTGGACGGCTTTTTAACTGACAAAGGCAAAGGTTTTTATGAATCTGGAATAATGAAGCCGGAAAGGTGAAAGAAAGTGATTGAAAATAATGGACAGTATATCGTGTAAAAATATTTGTGCATCCATGTCATTTTTTGAAAATAAATATTTTAGTTTTTTTTTAAAAATGTTTTTTTAAAATGTTTTTATATTAGAAAATAAATATGAAACATAGTACATGTAGAGAGACTCAATTTGAAATTCTTATGGGTGCAAACGGATAATTGATTATTTTATAAAAGGGATTAATTTTATTGCCATTTTTTTGAGTTTCGACCTCCTTAATTTTGCACGAGACCATTAAATGGGTAGCTACCATGTAACTGCGTTTCACTACCTTGACTTGTTTTCATGCAATTATATAAATTCTATACATCACTTATACAATCTGCACTTTTCAAACGTATAGATATAAAATTAAAAGTGAAATGAAGAGCAACTAAATGGAATTGGCTTGACCCATATATAATGGATTTAGTTAACCGATTTTGACAAAAACTATTTGAGAATTTTTATTAGGTTGATATGAATACCAAATATATTTCTAATTTATTTAAAATATTATTCATTAATCATGACTAAAGATGAAGATCCGACATACTTTCGAAATTTTATTTCAATACAAATTTCAGTTTTTAAAAATATTTCTCGATGTAAAGGAAGTCCAAAAATACATCCATACATTTAGTAAAATGATTTACACCAAGGATCGGTTATAATGTGCCTTATTGAGAAGTCGTAATGATTAAATTTGAGCTTTTTTTTATGCAAATGATGGAAGTAACGATGACTTTTAGTTGTGATTAATTTTAAAGTTGGCAAATGTAGTGAGATGGCTAATTTTACGGAATTTGTCATCGTAGTTATACAATCACCGAACAGCCTAAAACTGACACGGACTTAAAAAATCCGACTGTCTAATTAAAACAAAGCATTGCGATGGCTGGTGAACGGCTTTGACGCAATGTGGTATCTGCCCAGGGACGTGAATGTCAATGAGAAGAAATTCAATTAAGAGCTGATAAATGGTGGAAGTAACTATGCAGGCGCAAGATAGCCAAATGCCTCGTCATCTAATTTTGGACGTGTACGAATGGATTAACGAGATTCTTAATGTCAATATCTACTTTTGTTTTTTAAAAACGAAGTTCCGAACAACATTGTTGCATCCAATTTTCAAGTTCGCCGGAAGATAGTACAGTGGTAGAAGAGACATGACGTTCATAGAAGTTATAATAGTACTGGGTCTATTGGGATTTGAATTGATTAAATTAAGCTCATTAAATGTTTTTTTTCATTTGTTGAAAATTAAATTTCAGTCAAATTCGAAGTCATTTTTCAAAACATCAGTCGTTTTATTTAAGTAATATATGTTAAGTAAATTATAAAATTGTGATATAGATAATTATTAGTATAAAAAATATAAACTAATTTATTTTATTAATATTGTTTATGTACAATTAACGACTAAAAGATACCCTTACCTTGGTTCATCTATTTAGCCCCATATATGTTAACTTGTTTTTTCAGTATTTTAAGAGTTGAAAAAAAGGATTTAAAACTTTTTTTCGTCCATCAAATTTGAGACTTGATAAAACAAAAAATATGTATTATTTATGTAAATCTGATTTTAGGATAACAAAATATTTTTTATTGAAAAAATAGGTTTTGGAGAGACAAATTTTGACAGAGAGTAATAAATAAATTAAGAGATTTTTTTAAATGTTTAATTCACGAAATATCTTTAAAAAATGTTGGCATAAATAATGTGTATTTATCTTTTTTTTCAATATTTAATTATTTAAATATATAATGAATTTCTGAAAACAAAAAAGTTATATAATCATTAAAAAAGATCCACTATTTCTAATTCAATGAATTAATTTTAATTTTTAGAAAATATAATTGTTTTAATCATAATATATATAAAATTTTGTTTGGATACATTGCTTTGGATTCAATTATTTCCGTTTAACAGAAGCCTAAATTTTCTCATGCATGATAATTTATAAATTCAATAATCAAAGTATTTTCACTTATTATAAAAGTATAAAATAATAATAATAATTATCCATTTTTTTTAGAATTTTTGGTTTCTAAATACAAAATTTAATTTTTATTTTAAATTGAATTAAGTTATATTTTTAGTGAAATGAATATTAAATGATTTTTTTGTAAAAATTAACTAAATATTTGAAAAATGAAAAAAATTAACTAAATTCTTCAAATTATAGTATTGAAATATTTAATAAAACTTTTAATGACGCCAAATTGCGCAATTAAAAATTAATTAAAATTATTATATAATACTTTTGAGAATAATATTATTGAAAATTTATTCTAGCCCTATCAAAATTGATGATGAAATTATTTTTCTTGTCATAAAATGTTTATTTAATTATTGTAATTAAAGTAGAACAAAATAATTTCAAGATTTTTAATTTTAAATAATATTAAATATAGTTTACCATTATTGGTAAATCATTTTAATAATGAATTTTCGAAATTATGATCGTAATGCATAATTATCATCAATTACAAATTTACACACATTCACAATATCATAAAATAATATAATTAAATAATATAATTTAATTAATCAAAATACTTTTGCGAATAATGTTATGTTTTAACATTTAATGTTATAATGCCAAATGACCAGTACACTGGCTGTTCGATCCACCCATGAGGTTGTGAAGGAAAAGAGAAAAGAATTACTAAATGCAAATCTACCAAAAAATCATATGGTCATGTAATTCCCAATTCCCCAAAAGTAAACGTATTGGATGAAAACAAAATGCATCCCGCAAATCGTCTTCTAAAATCACTGTTAATAGTTTTCAAAACATACCAGATTTGCTTTTAACTGAAATAAACATAAACCTGGAAAACTTTGATATTAAAGGAGAAAGTGATAACGAAGTGATGCCGTTGTTGCAACCTAATTTTTCATTGCTGAACATTTCTTAAGATGATATAACGACTTCGCAATCTTGGAAATACTACACCATTAATGAGAAGAATCGATCAAGATTGTGCTTTCCTTTCATTCACAGGTAAAGTTCGGCAATATCACGATGATATTTTAAATTGCGATGAAGATTCATTTTCACCGGATAACGAATTTGATCCAAACAATGATGATAAAAATGGTAATAAGAGATTTTAATTTCCAAATTATTCAATAAATGAAATGATTCCATACAATTTCCAAATGGAAATTAACAGACATATTTTTGTTATGGTAATATGATTATAATGATCTTCCTTAGATTTAATATATAATGAGTAACATTTTTATTTTCTTTTCAATTATGTATTTGATTTGTATTAGAAAATAATAAATTATTTAAATACAAAAAAATTAATTAAAATTTTTTTTAAAAATTAAATAGTAAATGAAATTCAATTATTTGAAAAAAAGATAATTAAAAAAATAAATAAATACAAAAAAGAAGAATGAATAAATAAATAATAAATGAAATAAAAGTAAAAATTATTTATTTTGGTTATGTAAAAAATTATGAGAATTATTCGATTTGATTCGAAAAGGCCGTAGTCGAAACATCGGGGGTCGAAACATCCATGGTCGACATTAACGGAGCGGACAATTCCTAAATCATAATCACTAAAAAAATTTTATTATTGTGGTTGATAAAATAAGCTTAATGTTTCTTGCATGAGATATATGTTCCATAAAACAATGAAGCACGGATCAAAATGCCAAGACCTGATAAAACAACAATAATTTTCTTTTATAAGCGTTATCGTTAAGAATGAAGTATTTGTATCGACAGCAACTTCATCAACGACATGATCTCTTTTCCCACATTGATTGTATGAATATTGAATAGCATTTATTTTACTTCACAATGTTTTCAATATACATCTCCAAATCACAGATTTTGTAAGATTTTTCAATTCTCGACTACCTAAGTTCAAATATCATAACGTCCTTGCTATTGAAACAGTTTTTACATTAGTAATCAATTCATAATTTGTAAAAATTACTTAAAATAATTTTTACATCATACGGTATATTTTTTCATTTTTAATATTCGCTAACATTGATCTGTTTCTCTTCGATTGAGTGTGTTCAGTGATTCTAGGACGAGTATGACTAGTTGTCCCTCCAATGTAAAAGGACTCACATTTGTTTCATTTCAATTGATAAACTAAATATACGTTTTTACACAAATAATATTTTGATTTATTAAAAAAATAGTTAGGGCATTTTTTGTTCATAAAAACAACCCATAACTTAAAGTTGACAGAGTTTAGATTTTTCAGAAATTTTTAAAACTCTGCATTTTGAAAATGTGACAACTTCATATATGTTTAAAGTTTGATTATTATTTGTATTTGATTAATTAGATAATAAAATAATTATTTGATTAATTAAATTTGATTAATTCTAAATACATTGATCTAACATTGATGATTTTACAATTAAAAAAAATTGCTTTGTAATTTTATCCAAATTCCAAATGAATTAATGGGAATTATTTTATATGATACTAATTATTTTTATATTTTAATGTTTTGAACCATTTTAAAATTTATATTTTATTAGATAAAAATCTTAAATATTTATTATTAATTAAAAGATGTTATGCATAAATTATTTCTTATCAAAATATTTAAAAAAAATTAAATAATTAAAATTTAAATAAATAAAATATTTTAATTCATTAATATAAAGTTACAAATAAATTCAGAAAAATTTTAACTACAATATTTTTTTAATAAATTAAAAAATAATCTTCAATATTAAAAAAATAATTGATAAAATAAATTGCAAAGTATTTTTAGTTTTATCATTTTCAGTAAATTTTTTATTAAAAATAATACGTCAATCATTTTAAAAGCTTTTTTATGACTTCCATAATATTTGTAAAATTACTTAATTGTAAATAATTTAATTAATTATTTTTATTGATATTGGTTGAACAGGAAACCTTTTTAGACATTTAACTTTGTGTAAGTTATCCTTTTTTCGGATATATTTTATTTATAATAAAATTAACCATATTTTAGATATTTTTTATTTTTTTCGTTTTGTTTTTGTTACTGTAGTATTTAAAACGATGTATTTCAGTTTTTTCACTCTTGTATTTTTTTGTTATATTATTTTTATTCGTCGCTAAACTTTAATTTTTTATGTTAAAATCGACAGTATATGACTCGAGATATCTATATTTAAAGATGTTACAAATTAAACGTTTTGTTTTGCATTATTATACGTTTTAATACAAGTGTTTTATGTTAACAGTATCTAACGCCTTCCTTTATCATGTAAATCTCCTTACCTGGCGGAAGATTGGATTTCATCAGAAACTATGGTTTTTTTATGGTCTCACTTTCTTTATCATATATTTTTGTTTGGTATTTGTGATTTTCATATATTCGTTTGGAAATGTTTACTGAATTTTCAAAATATTCTATAAAAAAAACATGGGTCGCTTTTCATTGAAACAGCACGTGTTCAACGATACAGTCGTGGCCATAATTCACCGACAACACTTGCATTTTAAAGAAAATTAATATCTACGTCCGTGTTATTGTAAGTACATGTAAATAATGGTCTTAACCAACATCTAATAAGAATACAGCTTTAGTAGCATACCCACTATGCTATTATGATATAAGTACTTGTGTCAAGTATGAGTGACTATTCCGACATGACTGGTGTTTTGCGATGTTTTGATTTTTCTTCTAAAAACGTCGAATTGTTGAAAAGTTCGAAAACAGTGATTTTTCAAACGCAATTTCAAATTCTCAAGCAAGCTCCATTATTGATCATTTACAACAAATAAACGTTAAATCGATCTTTTTAATTCGGTAGTCTATTTTGTAATAATATTTTAAATTGATCAAGCGGTAAAAATTGCTCAATTTATTGACATTTATAAATCGAAATTCGTAAAGAAAGAAGCATCTTGCCAAAAGAAAAAGAAAAATAGAAATTAATTAACTGATATTTGTTGTTAATTTTTTTAAAAATAAGAAATGGTTTCGTTGAACAGTTTTTTTTGACATTGTATGAATTTTTTTTTAATAAATCGACTTTTTGTTTGAATCAATCACTTTTTGTAAATTAAAGGGCAAAAAAATTGGGTAAATTTGATTTTAAAAAATTGAATTGTGATGATTTTTAAATCGATTGTTTTTTTTTGTTTATGGAAAATTCTTTCATGATATGTGTGAATCTTTTAATGATTTTTAATAAATTTCGGAGAAATCGTAATTGTTTTGGATCAATATTGAGTTTTTGAATCGTTCTATAAATGATTTTTGAATCAAAAATGTCTAATCAAATTGGTGAATTTGTACAATGTGTTGATTCTTGCATTAACCATCGGGAATGAGCACTTACTTATGGAATAAATGAAATGCGACTGAGAGAGCTTGGTGGCAGTTGTAGTGGAAAGTCGTCACTAATTCATCGATACGTGACGGGAACTTATATTCAAAATGAAAATGACGAGATGGTCGTTTGGGGATCCTGGACAATGATGATGGTTGTTTGATGTTTTTTCTTGATGATAGTTTTGAACCACCTGATTGTCGGTTTTTGAATTTGGTCAACGGTGTGATAATTGTGTTCAATTTAAAAAAAAGAAGAAATCCTAAAAGTTCTTAATAAATTGCATGAGCAACCTATCAAGTTAGGCAACAGCACAATCGGTGGTGAACTTTCATGTATTCTTGGTGGAACACTGGATTGCATAAATGAATCAACTCCTAGAGTCATCGATGATTCTAGAGCCCGTAAACTTTCTGCAGATTTTAAAAGGAGTGCCTATTATGAAACAGGTGCTACGTATGAATTAAATGTTGAAAAGGTTTTCCAAGGAGTAGCCATATCTCATAATAAGGTACTAAATTTTCCCCCCGATCCGAAGACCTCCCATTCGCATCATGGTACTGCAGCCGTGCTGTGCACGCTCGCTTATCAAGTGGAAACCAACTTTTACCCACTCTGAGGGCACAAATAGTCCCTATACACGACACTGGAGTCTCGAACCGTGCAATTGCCCTGCGATTCAATATAAGCCGCGCTGCAGTAGCCGGCACTCTCCGCCTTCACCAAGCCACCGGCGCCTTTGTCTATACGAAACGCAGTGGAAGGCCGCGTATCACAAGCAAGGTAACAGATCGAGTCATTTTGAGATCATGCAAGACCAATACATTTGGTGGTTCCCGCGCAATACAAGATGGAAGACTGTTTGAACTGTGCATCCATATCTCTATTCTTATTATAATCTGTATGTATGAATATATCCTTAATACTTCGTTACAATATCAGTTAGTCAAAAATCTCAGTATTTTTAAGGGTAGTTGGTGAATTATGGCCACGACTTTTCAGCAGCTTACAAGGCCAAAAACTCTTAAAGCAAATCAACTTTATGTCGCCTTTACTTAATTCTAAATATATATTTGTAATTAATTTAAAATTAAATATACTTTATTTATATTTTTTAATTTTTTTTCTCTCTTTAATCTTGATCATCTGGTTAATGTCATACATATATAAAAATATATTGAGATCAATGAGAAGGGAATCTGCTTGATGTTGAAACATTAATGATTTTCAAATCAAAGATTCAAGACTTTTCATACAAATTCCACAGGCTTTATCATCATGCCTAGTTAGTACTACTAAGATTTCAAAAACATAAATTTCGTCATCCTAAATGAAGATTACGAATTCGTTTGTCTATTTTGCCGCCATTTTTTAATATTGAGGCAAACTTCAAAGGGATTTATGTTCCACAGAAATTAGTCTAAAATTGAATCTTTTATTGTGACCATGTCCCTAAAGTTAGTTCTTTTCGTTTAGTTTGTGATAGAATAAAACTTTAGTGTTTTGACTTAGGTACCCTAGATAACTCTTCATTATAAAAATAATGTTTGATTGGTTAATTTTATATATGTGTGAGTTTCATTTTGGTACTCGTTTCATATTTCTCGAGGGATCATCACAGCCGGTGTCATGAACAACCAAGTCAGCGTATTGTTCCGGAATTTCAAAGGAAACGTCACTCGGAATAGGAAGAACAATACCGGATGTTTTGACTTTTGCTCTCTGTAACCGTCGTTCCATTGCAGACGTCTTCGGAAGCAACATTTTCACGTTGTCCGCAGTACTCCAAAGAAAGCTACCCATTGTTGACCACACTGTTGCTTATGTCTCTTTCATTACACACTTTATCTCATTTATTAAATTAGGCGCGTCAAGAACCTCAATTGGACAATCATGCAAATGTTCCCTAGGCAAACGAACTATTATATCATTAGATATGTGTAGAATTGCTTTGTACTTTTTAGACTGGTATTTGGAGCATTTCTAATGAACAATATCTTTCACTGTTGATTACAAATAAACATATTCATTATTATTAAAAATAACAGTTTTCCTGCCCTGGTTACTTAATCCATATTTAAATTCGTTAACAAACGGCGTAGAAATCGCATCTATCTTCCAGAATACTAAACTTCTAGAACATAAGTAACTAATTCAGCGCTGAATTATAAGGATATTGTTCAAAAAATTAAAGAAAATTAATAAACAATACCTTAAATAGCATTAATTTTGAAAGTAAAACTTTTTAAATTTTAAAGTATTTTTTTATTAGTAAATCAACAGTATTTTAAATTATCAATTGTTCTAAAAAAATAATTATTTTAAAACTATTCGAAATTGTAAAAATTATGAAATATTTAAATATTTAAATTACTGTCTATGGTTATATTTCGTATGGTTATTTGTCATATGGATAATGTCGTATGGTTAAATGTAGTATGATTAATTGTCATGGAACCGAATTTCATTTACCTACGATTGCATGTGATATTTTTAAGCATTTGCGTTCCTAAATATGACCTAAACGTTCCTAAACATACAATCCATTAAAGAATGAAGCAAACAATAAATGTAAAACCATATATTGTCCATCGAGTCTAAGAACTCAAAGATGTCGATTAAGAGTCTTTTGTCTCTGTGTCAAATTGATTTTTGGAAAGATCAGAAAGAGATGACAATTTTTTATCTGTTTTATGGAGGAGGCTCATTTTCACTTTGATGGCAGTGTGTTCACCCGGTACGGTGTCATACGGTCTGATCTCAATCCTCTCAAGTCAGCAACAACATAATTTCATCCTCTAAAAACCAGTGTTGGCAAGTTTCAATTCAAAATTTTTGATATCTCAATATTTCTTTCATGATATTGTTAACGGGGATTGATATCTTGAAAATGTTAAAGGATCATGGTATCCCTAAAAGAAAAGATATTTCTCAAAAACAATATTTCAGCAGGACTGTGCTACGCTACATGTGAAATTTCTATCGTCGCAATTCTCTGCAAGAATAATCAGTAGACATTTTAATAATCCATGGCCTTCATGCTTCTCGGTCTATTGACAGCAGAATTTTGGCTTTGAGGTACATTTGAAATATCAAGTGTATCAAAAATATCCAGGGAACATCAAAGAATTGAAATTGTTTCTTTGGGAGGAAATGTGCCTTTAATCCCAAGATGAGTTAAGAAAAGAGTGCAAAAGCGTAATATCTTTACTAAGATGATGACTGAAGTAAATGGAAGAGTTTTTGAACATTTATTATTTTGATACACTCTTATGTTATCTGAGAATAAAGTACATTTTCTTCGACCTATCGTCATATTTTTAATAAGCTGTTAATTTTAATTACATTTTTAATCATGACTTACATACATCATGTATTTTGTAATATTCATTTAATTAATATTTTATACAAATTTTAACCGCTACTTTTTTTGAAAGGCTATCGAATTATTTTTTTTGTCTATTCTTATGTGTCAACCGAGAAAGATTATTTAAAAAAAATAATTTTAACGATTTTGGTAGTATTTATTTTAACTATAACATTATGATTAAATGCTAAATTAAAATTTAAAAGGATTTAAAATATTTTAATTAAATAATTATTTTTAATAAAAATATAATAAAAATTTTCAATTTACTTGATCAATATTATTTTTTATATTATTTTTAATGCTATCCAAACTTCTCTGCGAATTGTTCGTTGATATCTCATTTATCGACGACCCCCTTGTGTTTGTGTTGATGGCGGGATACATTTCCATATTTGAGCATTGCATATAACCTTAATTAATAAATATATTTCGATTTTAAATCTATTTATTAATTTTACCCAAAGAATTTTCTAATTTATTTTGATGTAAATTTTGATTGGCTTTGTTTCTCCTCTTTCTTATGTAAAAGGAAATAAATAATACATTAATGACAAGAATGATGAACACAAAAACTGATATTGATGTAATGGTAATCACAATATTATCAGATTTTAATCTTTCCTTTGACGAACTGTAAGATCTTGTTGAAGCTGATCCGAATTCTCTTTCAGTGAATGATGCTTCTGAAAATTTCAAATTAATTATTTTTTTTCAGTATAATTTAATTAAAAAATAAATAAATAAATGTAGTTGTCACCGAGTCTTAGTGTTGTGCTTGATCGTACAAAAATACGTAAAATTTAAATATTAAAAAATCGTCTGAAATTATTTGTAAAAATTGTTTTTAAATAAAAAAATAAATAATTATATTTCTTATTTCCCCTTAGTTTTAATTTATTCATTGTGAAAATTATTTATTTGGCCAAAAAACCATAATTACAAAATAACTATGATTCTTGTTGAGGAGATTAATATGGACAAGAATGTCTTGAAAGGAGAGGGTACCCAAGAAGAAGAATGAATACTATTCAGTACCATGAACTTCAGTAAAGTAGAAAATGGAGGATTAATTTTATATTTTTATCGAATATTAAAATATAGAACTAACTTGACGTTTTGCCGAGTATTTTCTCTGAAAACTGGCAATTTCCAAACTTTTTGTTTTTAGAACAAACTCGAATTTCGTATTCTGTTGAAGGTATTAAATCTGAAATAAAATAATCGTTGTCAATTATTTACATCTATTATTTACATTCATACGTTTTATAATATGTATTAAAAGTTAATTTTATTACTTATTTTATTAATATTTTATTTTGGATTATAAGTGATGAATTACAAAGTTTTGTAACAATTTTCAATAATCTTTCTAAAAAAATGTTATATTTTGTATATAATTCAATTAATTTTAAGACTAAATTGTCTTTATATTTTTTTCTGTTAAAATTGAGTTGTACTATTTGATTTTTCTTATAATTATTGTTTCAACATAATTTATCATTCCTTTCTTTTGTCTTGTTTATAAAAAAATTAATTTAAAATTTGTACTTGTTAAATGAGTGTACTTAAGTCAACTGTAACGAAATTCTCAAACTTTTACTACGATATCAAGTGTAACCCAAAATAGATTATCTAAAGAACTGACAAGATTATATAAAATATGGTTGACTTTCTGCAAAAGCATAAAGGTTCGTATTAAATTCCATAAATTTACGACCAAGCAATAGTTTCTAAACTACACAGAAGAACACTTATTCAAACGTTTTTTTTCATCCCTAGAAAAGATATAGGAACTTCAAGAAATGGAACCTTTCTTTGTAAACCTTTTAACTACGGTAATCGTGGCCAAGGGGATCTTCCTTTCAAATCTCTGGAAATGGTGTTTACTAAAAATCAGAGTAAATTAATATTTTTAAATTGAAAAAAAATTTTTTGTGTTCAGGTTTAGTAATTTTTTTTAATTACGTTTTTATTTTTATACTTATTTTTTACTGAACATACAACGTATTTTATATACAGTTCTGTCCAGAAAGTTTTGACCGATGGTTTTCTATAAGTATCTAGTGAACGCATTGTTAAATGTCTATGATATTTACAGGATAGATAACATATACATATGTGAATGATTTTGTAAAATATAATTCAAAAATAATCAATTTTTCCTATTGTAGGAAAACTAATTTTAAAATATCAGTTAAGAAATTGTTTCGAAAATATTATTTTACAATATTGTTTGAAAGTTGTATTATCATTGCGTTAAAATGAATTTGAGTCAATGTGATATTCGAATGATGATATATCACTGCTGGAAACGTAATTTGAATCCCCTGCTATATGTAAAGAGATGAATGCAGCACTTGGAAGTGGTAACACAGTTTAACAACGGTGATTTTAATGTGGAAGATCTACAGCACTTTGGAAGGCCGTCAAGTAGCATTGATAACGCTATATTGCAACAGCTGGATCATCTTGTTGCTCCAATACAACTAAAATGGAGGCGGCTTATTGGAGGAGGAGCTCAACAAATTACTTACATTCATGATAACACCAGACCCCACACAACCATCAAAACAATACATAAGCTGCAGGAAATCGTGTTCAGTGTATTTCCCCATCCACTGTACTCATCTGACCTCGCTCTCTCCGATTTTTATTTATTCTCTCCAACGAAAACTGCCCTCCAAGGATGAAATTACAACTCCGCAGAAGAAAATCAAGTGGTGTTGGAGCGTTGGATTAAAGAGAAACCTCGCAGTTTCTTCACCAAAAGAATTAGAAAACTCCCAGAACGGTAGGAAAAGTGCGTGGCTCACAATGGACAATACTTTGAATACAATAGAGATGATGATGAATATAACAATATATGCTTATCTTTCACTTTTCTATAAATCGGTCAAGACTTTCTGAACAGACATGTATAAGCGCAAAATTAATAAGATAATAAGATTAAATATTAATAATATCCTTGAGATTGAAGCTGCAAAACTAAGTATTTGATATCTGGTTCATTTATGCATGGTACAATAAAAGCAAAAGAGACATTTTTCTTCACTCAAAGGTTCTCACATCCCCCATTATGAAAATCAGGTTTACTTTTATCATCATGTCTTTTTTTTTAATGTTTTGATACATATCGAAGTTAACTTTATTTTTGGTAGTCTTTAATTCTGTTAATTCAAAAATTTCTCTTTTGTTAGATTATGATTAATCAGCCAAAATTTATTTAAAAATGATGATGCCGTAATGATAGGTGAGGCTTTGAGGAGAGACATCCAAAATGGTTCTTCTTTCCATTGAAAAAAAAGCAACATTTCGAGATAATCATTCAGATTAATATTAGATTGTAGAAGCTACAAATTGATTTCCTTAATCGTTTGAAAGAAGGAGTCAATTAAAAGGCATTAAGTTTAACTGTTTCTACTTGTTGACATAGATTAGTTTCATTATTTCTTTCAAGAAATTCTATAAATGTTGTGAATTTATAAATAAAATAGTCTACATGCTTTCTTTCCAAACAATATTCAGCACGTATTTGCAACATCAGCTCTACAGGTTGGAATATTATAATGCATAAGCAGTCCGGTCTCTAACCGTTTTCAAAAACCTCTGTGCTACAGACTTTGTATTTTCTCAATTGTTTCCAAATGATTTAGAAGTTATATTTATTACAAATAACAAATATAACCAATATTTTTTAGTTATATATACAATCAATTTTACAATTTCTACTTCTCACTATGAAAACTTAAAAGCCTTCTGAAAATATTTTAAATACTTACTCAAATTTAGCTTTTATCTTGGTTACATATACAATGTTACTGTATAAGCTTTCCGCTTATCTCTGATATTGGTATTTATATATTCTTATTTATTTTGATTTTTATTTAGACATTATGCGGAGTTGAATTTGACATTGTGGTTTCGGATCGTACTGCTCAAAATTGGGGAAAATGTTCGATGACAACGACACTGAGCTCAGAGACAAGTCACGTTTACACTAATCTTCGACAATCATTTTCGAAGCAATATGTGAAGCCATCGAAACAAATCCCTCAATATTCCTGAAACGTTTATGACATATTCACATTCTTGGACAATTGAAAAGGCGTTGCCGAGAGGTTCCTTATGATTTAATATATATATATATATATATATATATATATATATATTAAATTATTAATTAATTTAAAATTAATCAATAATTTATTATTTTAGTCAATTGAACGAGGGAATTTCGTATCAAATGGAACAAATTATCATCCTTAACGACATCCACCGACTGAACTCATTGAAGCAAGAACAAAAAATCGCCAAATTGACCTCTCTCAATGTCTCACATCGATCTCCCTTGTAACGAGTCGATCTAGTCGAGAGACACGAGGAAAACTCTTTGTCAAGACGATTTGTTGCGAGTAAAGCACATATTAACGACATCTAATTTATCTCGACATTTCAATCGTGGAATACCTGGTGATAATATGCTGCTGTGCCATAACCATCAATGAATAAGACACAGTACATATTCTTATGTTTATTTTTAGTATAAGTCTTCGTTTATTATGATTATTTTTTTATCTGTCATAATTTGAATTCTTAAGCGTAAGTTTTATCTAGAATCTGGATTTAATTGATCAGTCGTTCATTTCGTGTAGTAATCGAGTATGTTTTGTTGAGTGCATGACAATGGTATTTTTATGTATGTTAGAACGCCTATTTTATTGATTTATGTTATTCGAATAGTGCAGTTCAAAAAACGCTTTTCCCCAATTAAACTCTTAGTTCAAGATTACTTGGATTATATCACAATGCAAATACATAATGTGTCAATCATAGGCCGAAATAATAGAGTTCTACCGTCCCAATCCAGTGTTTAAGTATTCTGTACCAATCAATGTCAGTGGATGTTTGTCGCATTGAGAAAATCAACAAATTGATTTCTACAACAATAGCTGGATCACTAATCCAACTAGGATCACTAATCATTTATCGGGTTTTCTAGTTTAGCAGGTACTAGAAATTCGTCTTACATGGCACTCTCACCGACGAATTTCCATCAAACTACCGGCACCTAAACCACTCGCATTGTGAGTTTCACCCGATGAATGTTTAGTAACAGTCTAAACATGAAATCAACATTTGCTCAACAAACCTCATGGTGACGATTTCAATTGACGCATTTTTACTGGTACAGAAACATACTTATTACTGATTTGGAACTCAGGAATCCAATCTATTTATTTCCATACCACCAAATGAATTGACATTTAGACTTTCTAATTCTACAACAACCTGATTATGCTAAATAATAAATGTTTCTGATTACTTTTTGTTTATTAATTTATTTAGTTAGTGGAAGATAGAGATCCCCTCATTCTCATTCATAAAATTGCTGAAAAATCTAATTGAATTATCCACAGAATTGTTATTAGGTTGTTGCAAAAGGAATGCAGGTGCTTTATTTTTTGTATTTACCGCAATGTTTTACGACTAAAGCATGTATCATGTTATGAGTCATTCAAAAGCTTAATGTATACTCTTTCAGATATTGGGTGTACAACTAATTAATTTCGTATTTTTTTGTTAAAAAAAACCATTTATTTAAGTATAAAAGTGAAAAAAATACGAAAAAAATTAATTAGTTGTACACCTAATATATTTGTCTAAAACGTATTATAATATTTCTTTTGTTAATAATTCTGATTTTAATTGCAGATGTCAAAACGTTATTTTCGCAACATTTACTTCTACGAATTCAAGCTAGGGTGTAATGCACCTCAAACTGCTTGAAACATCGAAGAAATTTAGGGCAAATGAAGTATCAACTAATGCACGGTGCAGCGCTGGTTTCAAAAATTTCATTCTGGCAATACCAGCCTGGAAGATAAGCCTCATAGCAGCCACCCATCGACGATTGACAACGACAAATTGAAGGAGCTGGTGAAAGCTGATTCACGCACAACTGTTCGTAGAAGAGCTTAATGTTGATCTCTCAACTGTCGCTCGGCACTTGAAGCAAATTTGAAAGTCGAAAAGCTTGATAAATGGGTACCACACGAATTGAACGAAAGTCAAAAAATTCGTCGTTTTGAGGTATCTCTCGCGCTTCTTTTGCACAACAAGAACGACCTGCTTCTCGATTGGATTGTGACGTGTAGGGTTGGTGACAATCGGCGACGTTCGGCACAATGGTTGGAGCGCGATTAGGCTCTTCACCACTTTCCGAAACCGAAACTCCACCAAAGGAAGGTTATGGTAACTGTTTGGTTGTCTGCAGCCGGTCTCATCCATCACAGCTTTCTGAAAACTGATGAAACCGTCGAGAGGTACTGCAAACAAATTGACAAAATACATTACGAACTCTGACATATGTTCTCGAGATTGGTCAATATGAAGGGGCATATTCTCCTCCACGACAACGCCCGGTCACACATTCCAAAACCGACCCTACAAAAGCACTGCCTCATCCACCATACTCACCGGACAATTCACTCACTGACTACCATTTTTTTATAATCTGGACAACGTCCACCAGGAAAATGCGTCAAAAAACATGACGACTCCAAAGACACTTTTAATGCTTTCATCACATCCAGAATTTAGGAGTTCTACAATAGGAACATCAATAAACGTGTTTCTCGTTGGCAAAAATGTTTTGATTCTGATGGTTTTTATTTCGATTATTATAGTTTGTTCTGTGCTGAGTTACATTTGCTTAAAGTTTTGGTTCAAAAACATGCATTGCTTTTTCAACAACCATATACTTCAGATAAACAGAAGACATGTTGTAACAATGCAGACAATTAAAATAAATTGTTAGTCTCAAGCCAAGGATGTAACCGTGAATTATTTTTTAAGAAAAACACATTTGTAAGTTTCATTGGATTTCGAAAGACTTAATTCACATTAAGCTACTACAAAATGGTTGAACTATTGTTGCTGACTTATATTGCACCCATTGCTATCGGATGTAGCAAGGCTTGGAAGAAAGTATCCCGAATCTATCAAAAAATGTGCGTTCTTTTGCAACAAGACAAGACAACCATACACTGGTAGACGAAGGCAAAAAAAGATAATGAATCTTGAAGCTATTGTTTTTTTAAAGACCATATCTTATAGTTTGGAACTTTCACCATCCGATTTTAACCTTTTCCATTCCAAAGCGTATTTTCTTAGGGGTCTTAACTTAAACAATCTGAGCGAGGTTAAAAACAGCTACCATGAGTTTTTTGCTTCTAAACCAAATAAAAATACTGCTGTATGATGGATCAATTTGTAGATTAAAGGATCCAAGCAATCGATTCAAATGGTCTTTACTTTGAATCTTGATTGTTTCAGAAAGAATGTTTGGTTCACTTAATATATACTGAATTTATTATTAATGTATATATCATTATTATAAAGCAATATTATTTACAAAAAATCCCTTATTATGCTAATGTTTTTTTAGTTTACCTTTTATGGGGTGAATCATTTTTTCTTCTTGGACGTTTTCAGTTATGTCCACTAATTGATTCTCGGAATTGTATTTTCTTTTTGCTTTCCACGAGATCTGGCGTACAAGAATTAATGAAATAATTCAACGAAAACAAGACCACTTTTACCGTAAATATTTGCTGATATCCCCCATTAAATCCTTGAATCCATTCAATGGTAATTGTATTGTACGTATGGTTTACAACGCGAATGTCGGTCGGAATATCCGGTTTTGTGGATGGAATCAACTGAACTCTACCAATGACCGTACGCAAATCGTTTGATGCCTAATATTATTTTATTTTAATTATAATAACCATGTTTTATTAATAATCTATTAAAATAAAATTTTGTTTTTTTAATTTTATAAGATCATTAAATTTTTTATACATAAATCAATAATATTTATCGATTTTAACCCAGTTTATTGACATGATTTATTATAATTTCTGGAAATTTTATCCCTCGGTGAATAGGATTATTAATATAAAATATATATAAAATAATTTTCTTTTTATTTTTACATTTTTTGTTTATTTTTTTAATCAATAAAAATTGTTTTTTTTAGAAATAATAAATATAAAATGTTGAAATATATTTTTTTACTCTTCAATAAATGAATGATAATTAAATTTGATTTGAATAATAAGAAATGCGAAAAATGGATAATTATTTTAATTAGTTTATTTTAATTTATTGCGTTTTATTTATGAATATATTTTTTAATATTATCTTAAACAATTCGGTTAAGATATGAATAAATGAAATAATATATTCAAATTGATATAATCTTCTAAGTCTTCTAACATATGGGCTCATTCAAACTCTCCAAAAATGCTTGAGTTATTAAAAATTAAAGGAAAATGGATTCCTTTTTGAACAATTTTACTGAAGTTACTGAAAGAATAACGATCTTACTTTTGTTGTTTCATAATATTCAGGGCACGGCATCTATTTTGGATGTCCACGGGAGATAATGAATAGACAAAAGAAAAAGAACATTCATTGCATATTAAAGTTTTACATGGAACTACAACTAAGTAATTCTAAAACCAAGGTACACTCGCCATTTATACCTGTTCTTCGTCTCTCAAATGATTATCTATCATATCATAATTAAAAGCCTTTCATAGCTCGTTCGCTGATTGAGTGGGTTGACATGATTAGATATCCCAGTGTAAGCTGCATTAATGTAGGGATTCCAAGTAAGGATGAAAGTAATGGGAAGGCACCCTGATCGCATGGATTAACTGCGGAGATTTGAAAATTGAGAGGAAATCATTCATTAAAAAACTGAGGCATGATTCTGAGACAATATAGAATGGAATTCCTATTCAGTTGGAAAAGAGCAGAAATGGTAACCCTTTTGCAAGGAAAAGGGCTACAGAATTGATGTGAATAATTATTCCTTTTGGAGGTAACTGCAAGGTTTATGCCCGATTTTCGCAAATAGAATCATGAAAGTGTTCGATGAAGGACTAGATCCCTGGAAATTTGGTTTCCGATCTAAAAGAGGTAATTTACAGGCCAAACGAATACTCCGAATACTATAGGAAGAAGATCGGTAGAGAAAACAAAAAATATTTTACATCTTCATCAATCTGAAAAGGCTTTTGATAGAAATCATTTTGATCGAAATCTTGCATTCAACGTGTGTGAGAGGATAAGAAGCTCTTATACTTTTGGAGATTTCTCTCATATGCAAAATAATATTCACTTATGTTCAGAAGTGCTGCGTATCGTTGTTTATTATATATATATATATATACATAGTTATCCGTCAAAGTTTAGGGAGACTTATTATATATGAGGCCGTTCATAAATTACGTCACACGAAAAAATGACTTTTTAACCCCCTCCCCCCTCTGTCACAACGTGTCACAAAATCTCTACCTCCATCCCTCTTATGACATCACATAAAAAAATTGTTACATTTTTTTATGACGAAAAAATACTATAATTCACATTTTTAGTACATAAATATCATTTTTCTTCAAAATTCCTTATATTTTTTAAGTGTTTTTCAATATTAATCAAAGAAATGTTTCCATCGAGAGAGCATAGATCAGGTTCAATTGCTTGAGCATCGAGATGTTCTTCATTTATCCATTCAACATCTTCATCAATTTCAATCAAGATTTATTTCTGTCGCTTTGCTATTACTTTTTTTGGCTTCTTTTTAGTGTTGATAATACGATTATGGATGCTATTACGATGAATTTTTAACATTTCTAAAGAAGCGCAATAGAAATTACAGTCTACACAGACTCGACCTGAAACAATTTGGCTGATAGAAGGCCAATATCTATCGTAAGGAATATTCTGACTGGAAAATGCCCGATTTTTAGATAAATTCATAAACTTTGCACCACTATCTTAATATACACTAATTTAGTCAAAAATAATAAAAAATGAAATCATAAAAAACTCATACTCCGAATTTTATTGTTGATTACTTAAATATTTTAGAATTTGAAACCATTGCTTTTTATCTTAGAAAATCTTTGTGACGTCACAAATTATCATACCCTCTCCCCCTGTCACAAAATGTCACAAACTTCTAGACCCTACCTCTAAAAGTGGGACATAATTTACAAACGGTCCTTAAAATGTGAAACATAATTTTACTTTGTAACACAAATATAAATTAAAAATATAATATTAGTAAGTCATCTCTCGAAACAGAAGAAACACACAATTATCTCATGTTCTTAAAAATTTTAATTTAAAAGAAACCAAAATAAATATTTCAAAAATATATAAAAGTTTATAAATTAGAACAAAAATATTTTTTCATTTTTAACCATGAAAGTTTTTTTCCTTTAATTCAAAGCAAGTTTTCAGACATTATTTTTTCTTACAACTCCAAATTCAAAAGGGATACCATTTTTATTAAAAAGAACTACTTACCCTAATGAATTTTGCTTTAATGAAAGTTGCCTTATGTTATACTTTTCCTTTTTTGTTTATTTGCTTTACACATTTTCAAAGATTGTTATTTTGTAACTTTAATAATATTTTATCAGTTTATATAAAAAAAATGAAACAAAATGCGAACATTTTTCAGATATATAATGAGATTGTGTTTGATTTTATTTCTCGTTGACTTGATACAATGTCACGAATTCATGGTCCACCAAAACTATTTTTACTTAAACCAAACGTAATTTCCGTATAACTCACATAATTTGGATATTTAAAACTTAAAAATTGTATATTTCCAATGAAAATAACAATTTTGTTTAAGTAATGAACCAGACAAATGATGACCACCAGCATTATTTAGCTATTCATGGTTTCTGAAAGGTCTTCATAATATTAGGTGTACAACTAATTAATTTCGTATTTATTACGAAATAACCTTATATTCGTATTTGTTACCTCATTTCATATTTGTTACCTCATTTCGAATTTGTTACTAACCTCATATTTATTTATGTAGTCAATAGTCAATTTTATTGAATTTTAGTAAACACACAAATTTTTTTTATTACAGTCAAAATGTCAAATTACGTTCCAACAAAACAGCATTTGCGGGGAGGTTTGCTTTTGTTCTTTAATTTAAGGAAAAGTGCAACAGAAGCACATCGTTTGGTCAAGCGGTTGACCTTGGTTATTTCTGACATGAACTGTCCTCTCCGCATCGCATATGATGTGTAACGAAGGTCCTCATGAACCACCCGCCGGATAGTAGCTTCGTCAACCTGCA
>MQRK01217788.1:38512-52487 GCA_001938485.1 Girardia tigrina
AGCAAAAATAAAATTATGTAATTATAACACACAAAAAGATATGGTGTCTATATTACGTGTTCTCAAATAGCTGCCGCACCCTGTAAATAAATGGTTTTTTTAAAAAAAAATACGAAATTAATTAGTTGTACACCCAATAATTTGTTTTGATTAGAATTTATATTATTTTGATTGTCGAAAAATGTATTGGTTTTGTTTCAGAATGGGAATAAATAGATCAAAAATTGCTTAAACTTTAAGTAGTAGTAGGCTTCAAAAATCAATTCGTTCCTGTACTTATTGAAGGTTTATTAGGTACTATTTCTCAAGACTGTTTTTCTTTTTTTCAGTCCCCAGATGTAAAACTTTTCCGGTGCCTATGGCTTATATTTATAATTTTACATATTTGGTTATCAAATATGAAATTTGTAGGTATGATTACTATAAATTCAAACAATTATAATTTGACAATGATTAAACATTTTGTTGCTCAGTTTTTGTTTGATTGATACATATCTTGGATATTGAACACATCAATAAAAAGTAATTAAAATTATTCATAACTTGATTTATAATCAGTAATAATCAGTAATACTTGTAAAAATCAGTATTTTAGAAAATGGAAAATGCAGAAATTTTAAATGCAGAGTTCTTTCATGGAATCTCAGCATGCGACAAATCAAAAGTGTATTCAGATACAATGTTGCTATGCAGTTGGCAGTCTCAAATTGGTTCAGAAATTTATGAAAGCTACTTTTACCCTCAATAATAAGTTTCTATGTCGCCCAAGAACGCCGGTAGACAATGATGAAATAAAAATAATTGTTGAGTTTGATCTATCACAAATTGTCCATAATTGATCCTAAAGTTTGCTTTTACAAACGAAACAATATTCAATTACTTAGCTTAAATTGGTAGAGGGAAAAATTTGGATAAGTGGTCTCCACATGAGTTTAATAAAAAGCAGAAGCAAAAGAGTTTAGATGCTTGTTAGATAATATTTTCTCGTTATATGGATGATCCCTTTTTAATCAAATCTTCATTTGTGATGAAAAGTAAATTTCTTATGAAAATCGCAAATGTGAAACAATGGGACACCAAGGAAGCACCAAAGCACAGTCATTAGCACAACATTAAAGAAAAGAAGCTGATGGTGAGTGTCTGGGGGTCAGCCGCAGGTATAATCCATTATGACTTCATGAAATCTTGTTTATCGATCACATCAGATATCTACTGCAACCAATTAGAAGATATAATACTGAAATTCAAAGAAAACACAGCCGCGTTTGGAATATAGGTTGACTCCCATCTTGCTTCACAACAATACAAAACCACATACTGCACTTAAGACAGTGATAAAACTGTTGGAACTTCTGCTTCATCCTCCATATCCAGTTGACCTAGCCCCAACTGACTACAGCTTCTTCTTCAATTCGAACAACATTTTGATATGAAAAAATAATATTCAGAAAATTCCGTAAAAAGGACCTTACAGAATTTTTATTCAAATGGCCTCAAGAAGCTGCCGTTCAAATGGCAAAAGTGTGTAGATAATATGAGTACAAACTTTGATGAATGACATAAATATTTGCATTGATAAATTATCGATAAACTTTGACTTTAGTTCTACAAATTTATATCTTGACGACCCAATAGTTTATAAATAGCTTATATTTATAAGGAAGTTGCGACAATATAATAATTCATGATAATTAAAAAACAGAAGTGATAAAAATAAATCTTCCATAATAATTATTAGATTTGATGATTAGTTATCACAACTATCACTAAATTGATTTTGGTAAAGGGAATATAGAAAGAAAGAATAGGAAATTAAATTATGATTTTTTTGGGAAAATACTGCGACAAATGAAATTAGTTTGTGGGACTTTGCTAAAGGTTAGGGATTAGAAGCAAAATACACAAATTTATTTGACTTCATATAATTCTTGAAAAAGGATAATTTTAAAAAATGTTACTTGTAAAACCGTCAAATATTAATGAAGTCAATTTTAAAAAATAATCTATATAAACTCAGTATAATATATTGAAAAACAATTGAAATTGTTTACGGATAATTCCAAAATATTTACTTTGTTTATCAAACAAAATTAGACAAAATTTTCGGTTGAATGAAGAATAATTATTTATAAATCAAGACATTCAAGCCAATCCACGCACAACTGTTCGAACACTCGAGGATAAGCTTAATGTTGATCCTTCAATCGTCGCTCGGCACTTGAAGCAAATTAGAAAGCCTAAAAGTTCGAAATTGGTGCCTCTCGAATTGAACGAAAGTCAAAAAATCGTTGTTTTGAGGTGTCTTCCGCGCTTCTTTTGCAAACAAGAACGACCCGTTTTTCGATCGGATTGTGACGTGTGATGAGAAGTGGATTCTCTACGACAATCGGCGACGTTCGGCACAATGTATGGACTGCGACGAGGCTCCTCATGACTTTCAAAAACCGAAACTCCACCAAAAGAAGGTTATGGGGACTGTTTGGTTGTCTGCACCCGGTATCATCCATCACAGCTTTCTGAATACGGGTGAAACGATTACCGCATAGAAGTACTGCCAACAAATTGATAAAATGCATCACGAGCTTTGATGTATGTACCTGAGATTGGTCAATATGAACTGACCAATTCTCCTACACCACAACAGCCGGTCACACATCGCAAACCGACTCTACAAAAGTTAAACGAATCGGGCTACAAAACTCTGCCTCATCCACCCTACTCACCGAACCTCTCGCCCACCAACTACCATTTTTCAAGCATCAAGACCACTTCCTCCAGGAAAAATGCTTCAAAAACCAAGACGATCGCATCCAGAACTCAGGAGTTCTACGCTAGAGGTATTAATAAACTTGTTTCTCGCAGACAAAAATCTATTGATTCTGATGGTTTTTATTTCAATTAATAAAGTTTATTCTGTGCTGAGCTACATTTGTTTAAAGTTTATGTTCAAAATCCTGCATTGCTTTTGCAACAACCTAATATTTAAAACCCTTACAAACAAATACTCAAAATACTTTTTAAAACAGACATTTAAATTTGTAAATATTAGATTAATTTATAATTATTTTATGCATTAATTTATTATTATATTGTTATACATGTTTTCATTCATTTATCATTTTATTACAGTAAAACTCTTTTTACTGAACAAAAGGAAGTCTCTAATTTTACTATTAAATAATTTATCAATTAATTAAATAGAATAACAATAAAAAATCCTTAAACTATTTTAATTTGCAATAGTAAAGTATAATTAAATTAGTATATTAAAAATATATTATTTGTAAATTGAATAAATACTTTATTTTTTAGACTGAAAGTAATAAATTCAATAAACGATTTAATTTATTTATATATTATAATCCATTAATAATAATAATAATTTATTTAATATTGATAATATTCATCATTTTCAGTACAAATTAAAACAAAAACAAATTCAATAAAATATAAATATTTTTTTTCATTTAAAATAATTTTCTACAAGTGAATTGATTTAATAAATAAGAAAATATTGATGAATAAAAAAAATAAAACATTTTTTTATTTTTTCAATTCGTATATTTTAAATAAATGAGTTAAAAAAATTGTTATTTTTCTCTTGTTTTTCTTAAGAAAATATAGAAAATCGTTTTTATTTCTTAACAATATTGATAAATTTTTTTGAAAAGAATGACTTTAAAAGAGAAGAAAATGGGAAATTTTCATTTTTTATAGTGTTTCTTTTTCTATTTTTCTTTCGTATTTCTCAACTAAACCATTTAATATTTTTCATATAGAATCAATAAAACCTAATGCAAAGCTACCCAAATTGCAAAAGATATCAGGCATTCCCTTCAGGAAAATCGATAATTATCCCCGGGAAGATTTCTGAAGTTAATCGAATAATATCGATTGTGATCCCAACAACGAGCTTAAGTTAATTATTGAAAGATAAATTTCAAAAGATAATTTTTTTCCCTTTTAACAAAAAAATTAAAAAAAATAAAAAGAAATCTGTTCCCAATTAACAATTAAAATGATTTATTTTTTTTCGAAAGTCTAATTGATTTTATTTTCACTGAATATCAAAAACAAAAGAGTTAAATAAAAATTTATTTAATTTAATTATTGTTAATTAAAAGAAGAAAATGAGAAAAAAATTAAATATTAAACTTATTTCAAAATTTATTTTAATAGTCGGTTTATTTTTTGTTTTAGGTTTTTAAATTTTTTTCCATTATAAATAATAAATATGAATTAAAATCAATTGAAAAATCCATAATTTAATTAATTATTTACATATATTAGTTTTTTTCGTAAAAAAGTAATTTTATTTTCTATTTTTTGAGAATCTTTTTAAATTTTAAATTTATGTAAATATTTGAAAGTGATAAATATTATAAAAGTAAATAAAATTGACAACTGATTAACGTATAATATGTGACTCTTCTACAACTACCCTATTTTTTAGATTTTAAACAATAATTATAATCTATTTTTGTCTTTTCACTGCTTACTGTGAGTTTTAGGAAACTGTTGCAAAATCTTGGATTAATATTGTAAGAAATGAAAGGTTTTATGATTTTAGCAATTACCTACACCAATACACAAGGCTCAAGTAACTTTAAGAACTACATAACACTTTCATTGAAAAATATAAATAAACATTATCGCATTATCAAAAGTTCTTCATGGGCCTTAATAGCCTGTATTAATCAGCCATCTGGATAGAAGAGAAGTTTTAAGTACACTTAGTACAGTGACACTTAATACTAGCGACAGTTAATACCCTAACATTTAATAAAACGGTAATTAATACCTGTGACAGTTAATATTGCGATATTTAATACCAAAATATTTAAATTCCATAGAAAAACATAGAAACATTTAAATTTGTTATAAACTAGTAAATCAAAAAATGAAAATTTTTATATCAATTCATTATGCAGACAAAACTCCACTTTGCAAACAAAATTTTAAATAAAAAAATATTTTCATAAAAACAATAAAAAATTAAAAAATTCTCTTAGCCAAGCAGATTTCTGCCCGTATAAAAGATATTTTTGTGATTTACTAATTAGACTTTAAATCGGTTTACTGGACTTTATTTATTTTTTAATTTATTTGTTTTGCGTAATATAAACTACTTATAATTTATAAGTAGATCTTTTTCAATTAATATTGTTCAGGAACCCCGATGTGAGGTTTTGTTCCAATTTCGAGATCTTAAAAAGTTTTTTTATTAAATTTTCACATTATCATTTATTGTCATTTAAAATGAGTAAGTGTGCAAAGTTTGGAGTAAATTGATTGAGTAAAAGGCCTTCAAAAATAAGTTTCTAAATTATGTATATATATATATATGTGTGTGTAGAAAGTAAGCTAATAAAAAGAATGGAAAAAAGGAAAAAGAATACAAAATTAAAATAATTATTTTATTTTTAATTATTATTATTTATTGAAATAATATTCTTCTGAAAGCGTAACCAGAACAACTCATTTTATTTAAGTATGGAATTATGGTTTGTATGGTTTTTTTTAATGACAAATCCAAGGATTTGGAGATTTGTTGTCTGAGAAAGATTGGCAAAAAATACGTTATATACATGGATTATTTTACGGAATCTCTGCTTACCAGCCAACTTTACTAAAAATATTTATTTATCAAAAGAAAAAAATCATTGACGCAGTTAACTGACATTATTTAAGGAAAAGATTACATTACTTGCGTGCCATTGCATATTTGTCAAGTCTAAAGTTGTTATTTAATATTTGTTATTTATATTATTTAATAGATTATAACTCAAATTTTATTATTTAACAAATTTTAAATGTAGAACACGAAATTGGTTTTAAAAGTTTTTATGAGTAATTTGAGTAATTTATTTTATATTTTGGTAATTTTAAACTTTGTGATAAAAAGTTTTTTTTATCAAATTTGTTTTTAAATAAAAAAATAAAATAATAAAAAAATAAGTTTTTCTATTCAATATTTATTTCAATATTATTTACATTATTTTAATAAATAATAAAAATTAAAAATAAAATAATTATTTTAATTTAATAACCACTTTATTGTTTTCTAATAAATTAAATTTGTTGGATGTTTTTCAACAGACTAAATATTTTGGTATTAAATTTCGTGGGATTAACCGTCTAAGGGATGAACTGTCGTTTTATTAAATTTCGAAGTATTAAATATGATGGGGATTAAATGCCGCGATATTAACTACCAGAAGGATTAAGTGTTGATGATAAAGTTTCGTAGTAATAAAAGAGACAATCCAAATCAACATACAGTATTCAAACACAAAACATCAAACATTTAAACATTTCTCCCACATATTATAACTTCAAACTATCATTTTATGAGCTACTCATAAATCTCATGCTATTTCATTGAATCTCCGAATGAAAATATTGATAAAATGGTGGATTATTTTTTTCTAATAAATAAATTAGTCAATTAAATAAATAAAACTGGCTCAGAAAACTTAATGACAAAATAATGTGATATTTTCTTGTTTGAAAACTTTTGTTCTTTTTGTTTAAAATGATAAAATTGTAAATGATTGTCTACTTGACTTTTGTTTTATCTAAAAGAAAAAAATATGATACGAAAAGAGAAACCTCAAACGGATAATTTTTAGATTGTAATTATAAATGTTTATGTTGTTGCGAATATTTACAAAAATCATCTGTGGCTCTACGCACTTCTTATTAGCTAGTTGTAAAAGAAATGCAGGCTTTTTATTTAACACAAGTTTTTACCAAAAATCTTTTAGTAAAAATTAGTAAATATCATTCAGACTCTCATTTTATGCTCTTTCTAAATATTTGTTTCAAAAATATTTTTAATTTTTTGTCAATAATATTGACTTTTAATCGATGATGTCGAAACGTTATTTTTACAATATTTTCTTTTAAAAGTTCAAGCCATGGGGTAATGTACAATTAAAAGTATTTAAAGAATCAAAAAATCAAAGTAAAAAAAATGCAGAGCAAATAAATGTGTACTTCTAGACAGGATTTATTACACATATCGATGCATTTTTCGCAACATTTTTGCAAAATAATTATTTTAATCTTCTGAAGTAATCGTTTCAATAACATCTTCAACAAGTCTTTGAAGATCTGCACCTGTACTTTGATTTGTTAACCTTGACCTGAAATTAATGTTAATCTTTGAAAAAACCATTTTCGACAGAATTATATTGGGTTGGCCAAAAAGTCGTTGCATTTTTTACTAAAATATTTTTTATTAAAATATGACATGGATGCACAAATATTTTTACACGATATTATTTTCAATCACTTTCTTCCACCTTTCCGGTAGCTTCATTATTCCTGATTCATAAAAACCTTTTTGCTTTTCTCAGCAAAAAAGCCGTCTAGGAACGATTTGATGTCATCATCACTGGCGAATGTTTTTCTGTTTAAGAAATTCTGCAGTGATCTAAATAAATGAAAATCCGATGGGACCAAGTCTGGAGAATACGGTGGGTGTGGCAAAACCTCCCAACTCAGTGATAAGAGTTTCAGGCGAGTGATCAAACTTGTATGTGGTCTTGCGTTATCCTGCTGAATTACAACTCCTTTTCGACTTGCCAATTTAGGACGTTCCTGTTGAATTGAATGAGCCAATTTCTCCATCTGACCACAATATCTGTCTGAATTGATGGTTTCATCCCTCGGAAGGAATTCAAAAAACAAAATTCCTTTAAAATACCACCAGACGGAAAGCATAACCTTCTTTTGTTGAATTTCTGCTTTTGGGATCGTTTTGGCAGGCTCACCACGTTTTGTCCATGATCGTCGGCGTTCCAAATTGTTGTAAACAATCCATTTTTCGTCACCCGTAATCAAGCGCTTCAAAAATGAATCACTTTGTTCTCGCTTCGAAAGGGAATCGCAAATGTCTAAAAGTTTCACCAAATGAATTTCTTTCAGTTCATGTGATAACCACATATCGAGTTTACTGACGAATCCAAGTTTCTTTAAATGACTTCAAACACTTGATTTTGATATTTCCAGAGTCTCTGCAACTTCTCTTGTCGTCATACGTGGATTAGATTTGATCAGTGCTGTTATTTTGTCACCATCAACGTCAACTGGTCGACCGGAGCGTGGTGCATCTTTCAGAGGAAATTTTTCAGAACGAAATTTAGAAAACCAGTATTGACACTGTTGACGTTTTAAGGAGTCACTACCATATACAAAACATATCTTCGTATGAGCTTGCACAGCGGTTTTCCCTTTGCGAAAATAATGCAAAAAAACATGACGAATATGTTCATTTTGACGGTAAAGTAATAAATTATAACAAAATCAATTAATATTTTGTATAAACATAGTCTGAAAATTAAGGTTTCAGAATATATAATTGAATTTAAATTTTATCACATCGTTTTATATTTTCAAGCTTTTTATTAGGACGTACTCAAAAACGCAATGACTTTTTGGCGAACCCAATAGCATGTAAGAATATGATGAAAGATTCTTGATGATACAACCAAATTGATTAGGAATCCCACTTATAACTAAAGGACTATAAATTCTTGCATTATCCATGATAATCCATGACCTATGAAGCGATATATCATTATAAATATGGACAAATAATTCGGAAATAAATTGCCCAAGACGAATGACATTGCAGGTGGTATTGGTTAAAATAGTATAATAAATTATTCTAGATTTATTAGCAGCCACTTTTAAAGGGATGTTTCTTCATCTAACAGATGGAACTACTACTGAAGCACTTGTTCAAATTATTGATCTGGCCCTATTCCTTCTAAATATACATTTATTTAAATCTTGAGGTGCTTCATTTATAAACATTTTCGAATACTCTTTTCTTTTAATAAGAGTTTCTTCAGAATTTGTCTTTACTAAAATTTTTGAACTGGATTTCGTCGTTGTTTTTAGTTTATTTAAACCATTCTTTATGGCTGATATTGATAGGCTAGTTTGAAAGCTATTTTCTTGGAGTTCTTTGAACTTTTTTAAAGTAAATTCTTGATCTTCTTTTACTTAAACTTAAATTTGTTGAAAAATCATAGAATCAAGTTTTCTTGGTGCGCCTCTGAGGGTCATATTGTTTTTAGATTCAAGGGTTTCATTTTCTTCACTTATTGTTAAATCTTAATTTGGTGGTTGAAATTAAAGGTTTCTGAACCATATCTAATTCCTAACTGTTCAGCTGCATCTTTGAGTTTGATGCATTGGTTCAAAACAAGGTCAAAAAGTATCGTTTAACTCTTTGTTGAAATTTTTTGTATGTTACTCTGATCTTTGGTTCATTAATATCAGGGGAAAAGGAATCTTATTCCATAAGGAATATCTGAAATTTTTAATTAAAAAAAAATGTCATAAAAATTACAAACCTTTAATTTTCAAAAATCGTATTCTTAAATTATTTTTTAAAAATGTGATTTGGCTAAAAAAATAATATATTTGATAAATATTTCATTATTAATTATATAGATTTTTTGCGAAAATTATTTCTCTAATATAGTAATAATTTTTGGTCAAAGATTTTAAAAACTATTTGCAAAAGGTTGAAATTTAAGGTTGAAATTTATATTAAAAAGGTTGAAAATTACTTTAAAATGTTATATTTTTATATTTTATTATACTTTTTGCGTTATATTTATAGTATTTAATGAGATTGATAAAAACTCAATTAAAGTAATTGAAGATAAATAAATGTGAATGAAAATTAAATGAAGAAAAAACATTAAAAGAATGAAAATAACCATAATGTAAAAATAATAAAATTTAAATAAATTCAATTTATTTTTATTATAATATTTTTTTTAAATTAAAAATAGTAACTTATCAAAAAAAATATAAAATTTAAGAAAAACGAAGTGAATAAAATGAATTTTTAATTTTCTTTTTCTTATTTCTTTAGATTAATACAAAAGAAAATATTTACCGAAAACAATTGTAAAAAGAAAAGAAATAATTCTAACTTGACAAAAATAATTCGTGTAATCCGACTTTTGAATGAAATCTACTGTCAATATTGAATTATATAATCCTCCTCCTAAATGCTCCATCTCGTACTGAAACTTTTTTCCCGATATCAGTGTCAGATTTGAAGTATCCCGATACCAAATCACTTTGGGTTTTGGGTATCCAAATATCCAACAAAACAATTTAGCACTTTGTCCCAGTTCACCACCGGAAAGCTGTCGCCGACGAGAATATATTATTTTGGCTCCAACTGGAATTTTAAAATAATTTATTTTCTCCATTCTTTGAATAACACTTCTTAACAATTGATGAATAAAATATTTATTATTTCAAGTTATGAAAATTAATTTAAAAACCTTTTTTGTTTTTTTTAAATAAATGTAAAATATGAATTTTCAAAAATAATCAATTATAAAAATATTATTTATTTTATTAAAATTCTAATTAATGTTTTAATAAGCTATATATTATTAAATTTTATTATTTATATTATAATATATTATATTATATTATATTATATTATATTTTTAAATTGTCAAGAGTGAAATTTTTAGGCATGATTACAATAAATTAAGAGTTATATATTGACAATTACTTAACATTTTGTTGCTATTTTTTGTTTGATTCCTACACTTCTTGGTAATATTAACTTCAAAATTGAGTCTCGGGGTCGCCCAGGAACGCAGGTAGACAATGTCGAACTGAAGGTAACCATGTAGTCGAATGTATCCTAAAGTAACGTTTTCCTTTGCAATGCAAACAATATTGAATAACTTTCATCAAATTGGTAAAGTAAAAATGTTGGATGAGTGGATTCCACATGAGTTGAGGATGATTTCTTGTAATAAATGGGATCTCTTCTTTAATCGAATCATCACTTGTGATGAAAAGGGATCCCATGTGATAATCGCAAGCTGAGTGGATAGGAATGAAGCACCGAAATGCAGTCGAAAGCACGAAATTTAACAAAAGAAGCTATGGTAAATGTTTGGTGGTCTGTCGCAAGTAATCTATTATTACTTCAGGAAATAATAATTACGAAATTATTACTTCCTACATATGCACCAGACCTAACCCCAACTGACAACCATTTCTTCCTCAATTTGAACCAATTTTCGAAGGAAAAAAGTCAATACCGAAGATGTCATTAAAATGACTTTCCAAGAATTCATAAATGCTCGCCCACAAAATTTTTATTTAGATGGCCTCAACAAGCTGTCGCTTAAATAATATGGGCGCATTTTGATGAATAACAAATATTAGTATTGGTATATAATCAATAGACTTTGACTTCAGTTCTACAAATTTCAAATTTAACGACTTAATATATTATATTATATTATATTATATTTAGTGACTTTTTAGAGTACAGGAAAGTGTTGGAAAAAAGGCAAAT
The DNA here is from genome assembly GCA_001938485.1 of Girardia tigrina. Lineage (NCBI taxonomy): Eukaryota > Metazoa > Platyhelminthes > Tricladida > Dugesiidae > Girardia > Girardia tigrina. The sequence continues at coordinate 49,872 of MQRK01217788.1, forward strand.
TTTATATTTAAATATTTGTCTGACACGAATTTCTAGAAAATGATTGACTTTATTAAATAAAGAATGACAAAGAATAAATGATTTATTTCATCAATAATTGAAATGTGTATAAACAAATTTAACACAATCAATTTGTCAGAGAATTGATCGAAATTCTTTTTAGAAAGAAACGAAATAAATTTGTCAATTTCAAATCACCTGGGACATTTAGATTGAAAATTTTACTGGCTGCCGATTCAATGGTATTGTTGACCAGGCACTGGTACCTTCCCATGTCTGACGGGACCAGGTTCGATACTTCCAAAGTGCTCATTATGGCAATATTACTCGTCGATATGCATTGAGCACGATATTTTCCCGACGACACCCACTGATCCTGTACAATAATCGATCAATTTTATTAAGTAATTTGATCACAAAAAATATTGAATTAATTTATTTTTTGAATAATTATCTTTTCCATATTGAATTTCTTTTTATATATTGTAAAGAAATTTGTGTTAAAAATTTATTATTCAAAAACTTCTTTTCAATAAACTTATTTTATTTTTATGATGAATTAAAGCTGGATTTCTTTTTTAAAATATGTTAAACTGAAAATATAAATATAAAATGAAAAAAATAGGAGAATATTAAGAAAATTTTAGTTTTTTTTTAAATCAGAAAATTAATTGAAAGAATCGTAAGATGGAATTTACTTTCGAACATAGAACTATCGACATTCAACGATAATAAATTACTTTATACGCACCTTTTTTCAAGTAAAACCATAAAGGCGTTGACCATAAATTCTTTTTGGTCAAAAAAGTGCTCAAATATATCAAAACGGGAAATATTAAAAGGCTAAAATTAACTGTGTTCTGAAATTATAACTCCATGAAATACAATTAGAGGACATTGACAACAATTAAACTACTGATTTTTATGAATTGAAGAGTGAAAACCCGTTAAATTAAGGAGACTTGATAGATGTTTTAAAGTTGATGATAGTATATAATTCATAATTGCAAAGGCGTTGGTCTAGCTCAGTAACTAATATGTGATTTAATTTTCGAAGGGTCAGAATGATCCCACTCAACACCCTAACATTATTTATAACAAATTTTAAAACTATATAAAATAACATAATTAGAATAATTAGATAAACGAGATCAATAATATTTATTATGAACACAATAGGCATCAAATTGTTAATGAATATCTCTGTCAATTGTCAATTTATTCGGCAGCAATAGGTATCTTTCTGGTCAAGTCCAAATGAGTGTTGCCGAAATCGTCACATGGAGTTTGTTGTACAAATGCTGATTTCCCTGTTTAATCTGTTACTAAACATTTGTCGGGTGAACTCGCAATGCAAGTGGTTTAGGTGCCAGTAGTTTGATGGAAATTCGTCGGCGTGAGTGCCATGTGAGACGAATTTCCAGTTCCGGCTAAACCTGAAAACCCAACAAATAGATAGTAATCAGGTTCGATACGTCACAGAAAAACAATGGGGAAATCAGCTTGTAGATTTTTCCAAATCGATTAAAATCAGCGGATTTATAATTGTTCAGAATACGTAGGCATTTAATAGGACGAATATAATTATATTCTTTCGGCATATGATATCACATAATGATCTGTTGTTGACAATTATTAATTAATTCTGTGACTTCTTTTTCAAAGTAGTACAATGAAGAATTAGAGTTGAAGTTGTTTTAAATAATTTAGATAAAAAGTGGTATTATAAAAAGCTATTTTTATACATGTGTTTATTATTAAGTAAATTTAGAATAAAAATTACAGATATAATATCCTTTCGTTCTCAACACAATCAAAGTTACAAATCTCATAGGCAACACCAATTATCGTATCAGAATAATAATAAAATTTACCCCATTGCATTTTATAACTTCACTGGAATCTAGTATTTCTTTCTTTTCTTTATTTAACAGTTTCCAGTTATAACGCTTATCAAGCATAACCCACATTACTTTGGTATGCGATCGAGTGGGGTTGGACTGAGCCTTACAAACGAGTTTAGCTTCCTTTTCCTGAATCTTCATTGTTATCTCTTCAAAATCTGGTCCAATCATTCTCGCTCCAACTTAATAAATAAAGCAACCAAAATTCTTGTATTTTATAAGATAAATGCATTACATGTTACGTTAAGACGGAAAGTAAAACTGCCCGTCCCAATCTCATTGTGAGCTATGATTGTATAATTACGCATCATGTCAACATCAGAACGAATTATTGACAAAGAGTTTTCTTGTACTCGTAAAGCTCTGTTGTGAGGAATGGTTGATCCTTCAGATAACCATTGATAAGTTTGAACTGGTGGATTTGACAATGGATGAAAAACAATGTTTATGGGATGTCCTATAACAAATTTAACTACCTATATGAAAAGTAAAAATCACCTTCTGTTACGACATAGTCATACTGAATATCTTTTCTAAATATCGGTGGATGTCTCACATTTAATTTAATAGTTTTCTGTAGATTAATGTTAAAGTTTGGGAAAGAATTAATTGAGCATTGAAGGATATTGTTGTTATCCTTTTCTGTCAGTAATATTTTTGCTGTACTTTTAATCATAAAACTACCATTCCATCTACCAACTGAAAACGTTAA